>QOCX01000038.1:24483-55144 GCA_005959815.1 Sarcophaga bullata | reverse complement strand
GTTTAGTGATTTTTCAAACGGAAAAAAGTAAATAAAATTGCTTTTAAAAAATTTAACAAAAATAAGGTTTTTGTTTTAAGAAAAGGAAATTTTTGATTTGATTTAAAAGAGGACGTACAGTGAGCATCAAAAGAAAATATACATTACAAAATTATGCATTAATAAATAACCGTTATTTTAATTTTAAAATTGTTTCAATGTGAGTTTTTAAAATTGCAAAAAAAAATCGATATTTTTTCAAATTTTTTTCGGGCACTCTCCTCAAGTGGTAAACGTTGAGTTTGGTGATTGATGTAGAATTTTACCCTTAGTGTACAGTTTTTTTATACGCTTACTGTATATTGCTGTATGAATGTTTTTTTAGATTTAAAATAAAATCCCTTATGTAAAGCATTTCTTTAAAAAAAAAAAAAAAAAAATAAAAATTTTAAAAAATACTCGTAGAATAAATATTTCGATGCACCATGTCATAAGGCTGCAAAGAGTCTCATATTTGAGAACCTAAAAGATAGAAATTAAGGACACATAACATACATACATAATTGGTCATTACAACCCTTTGGTCGTTATTACGAGCTTCTCACACCATTTATGTTGTTTGCTTTATTTTTATACTGAATGGTGGGACCAACAGTTTAAGTTTGACTCCGAACAACCGATTCTTGGGGAAATTTTTCATGGCGATTTTGTTTTACTCTCAGAGTTTATGCCAGAAATCTGCTGAGAGGAAGCAGCCAAAGAAATATTTCTTCATATTTCGTTTTGTTGGAGATATGTCTGCTCTGGGGTTTGAACCGTGGCCTCACTTCTAATAAGCCAACACCTTACTTACTAGACTACGGCGTCTAAATAAGACACAATGTTTGTCTTCTCCGTCAAGAAAATCACATTTTAATTAATGAAACATAATTTCAAAGGTAAACAACGGCTTTCATTACAATTTCTCATAATTAAACATCAGTTTATAAAGATTTTCACCAAACAAAAACAACAACAACAAAAAAATGAAGAATTAAATCGCAATCAAAGAATTCCTAAATGAAATCAACAGCTTTCGTTCATACACTAGCTCTATGGCATGTGGGTGGATGGATGGTGGGTACGATAAGTCGTGTAATAAATTAGAATTTTAATTGAACAGCATGATAAAGAAAGTGAGAACAAAATGAATGAATGAACAACTGAACCAGCATAGAAACGGGCAACCTAATAAATTAAAATATTAAAGGCAAGCAATTGCAGCAAAGGAAACAAAAAAAAAACAAAGAAAAATTAAAGAAGAACAGAAGCTTGGAAAACAATATAAATTTGAAAAAGAAAAAGAAAAGAAAAGAAAAGAAAATGGAGGAAAAATAGCTCATTGACTTATGGAATAATAGAGTTGAGTTTCTTAATATACTCTACTTTTGCATCAATTGTTGCTATTGTTGTTGTTGTTGTTGGCTATATAAAGTTGAATCTGTTGGAAATTGGGTTAATGAACTACATACAGAAATTATTGAATACCTGCTCCAATAGCGGTGGTAGTAGTAGTTGCTCTTTTCTATTTCGGCCTTCGTTTCCTTTCTTTCCTCAACTTTTCTTTAAGTCTCTTATGGTTTTTACCTTTTTTGTTTATCTTTCTTTGCTTTTCGGGTAAGATTAAATGAAAAAAGAAAAAAATCTTAAAAAATAATGAAAATTAACGTTCTAAATACCAGCAACTAAAAATATGTTGCCGTCTGTTTATATGCTAGTGATTTAACGCGGTCATAATAAATGCTTTGTGAAGAATTTTATGTGCATAACCAGCACATACTACACTACAGACAGCTTTCAGCGGTTAAAACAATTTGCCTGGAAAAACTAATTTTCTTCCGGCACTTAAAAACAAAAAAACAGCAACAAGAAAAACAGACAAGAGCGCTAATAATGCTACACAGTCTTGCAGACTTTCAGGATATTTGAAAAGGTGGCCAATGTCGTACACAAAATGATGAGCATAAATGGGGGTTTAAAACTTTGCTTCATAAATCTTTATTTCAATGATCAGAAGGATTAGAGATTTCCTTGTAAGCAGAGTAGGCAGTTCACATTATTGCACACTTAATATGTGAAGCTTGCAGCATAGCCTAGCTGTTCGTTTAGGAAGTAAAAATTGGGGTGACTTAAGGCTGTTATTTGTAAATAAGAATCCTTAAGATATGATCACAAAAATGAATTGAAAAAGAAGATTTTTTACTGAATTATGCGTGGTTTTTGTTGCGGTTTGAAGAAGACTAATATAGGCATACAAAATATGGTTGATGGGTCTACTTTGGCTTCAAAAATCGACTGCAAACTCTGATGATCTGTAAACTGATGATAGCTTTCCTATGGGGATTCCTCTAAAGCGCTTCTATTTTTAAATTTAAATTAAACAGAATGTCTGTGAAGTCGCCGTAGTCTAACAGGTAGTATGTTGGCTTCTTAGACATAAGGCCACGGTTCAAACCACAGCTCATATATCGCCAGCAAAACGAAATATGAAAAAAATATTCCTTCGGCAACTACCTCTCAGCAGATTTCTGGCAAAAGCTATGAGAAAGTCCATCCGAAATGTCTAAGTTTTCATGACCGTTAAGGATCAATGAGTTTGAATTTGAACGATTGCATGGATTATATTGTACATGACCACCGCTGTGGTTTGTGGTCTCATTCGCATACAACAGCGACTTAATAAAACCCCCCAAGAAACATTCTCACGTAATCAAATTACATGATCTCGGTGACCAGTTCACATTACCTCTGGATGAGATTGACCATGCCCTTAAATCGCTTGCTTAGAATATCCAAAGTGGCATGAGATGTGTGGCACGTACTGGAGTTCTACAGCAACTACATATCATTAATGTCCAGCTCATTTAACTCAGGCCATAAGAAGTTGATGGTCATCGATCTAAAAAGCTTGCCGTTGACATTGGCGACTTAGATAACGTAGTTCTTAAAGAATTAGACACCAGTGACCACGCCTCTTAAAAATCCATAGAAAAATGTGACTTTTTTGCGATGATTGGATGCTATTGGATCTCTTGTGGATTGATACGCAGTACGTACATAATTGTTCACTACAACCGTTCAGCTAGGATTACAACCTAGCTTCTCATGCCACTTACGTTGTGTGTGCTAATTTTATACATGAATGGCGGAGCCTACTTTTTAAAGGTGACTTCGAACGACCGATTTTTTAAGGAACTTTTCATGGAAATTTTATTTTACTCGCAGAGTTTCTGCGAGAAATCTGCTGAAAGGAAAACGCCAAAGGAATATTTGCTCATTTTCAGTTTTTAGTGGTGATGTCTGACCTGCGATTTGAACCTTGGCCTCACATCTAATAAGCCAAAACACTTTGTACTAGACTACGGCGACTCCAATATCGTACTTAATTCCCCAATAATTGTCTGTTTGCATAACCATACATCGTGAAATGGGCGCCATTACTGACATTGCTTACTGTCCTAGACCCCATTCTGTTGTTTGTGATCGTCCTTGGCAATTTGGCGAGAGGTTGAATATATAGCAACTAAATTGACACTTGCAGCTTCAACAAGATGGACGTTATCAACTGCCGAAGTTTGAAAGTTCCTTTTGTGTCCAAAGCCAATGTATACGTATACGTTCTATCATCATATTGTTGCGTACCATCAACCGATTGGCCATAAGGTACCAAAGTGGGAGCTCTATGAATGTAGTTTGGTGATAATCTTCATGTTTTTCTGGCCACTTTTGCGTCTCTGTCTTAGTCTTAAACAACGTAATGCGAGTTTAAGTTTGTCAGTTAAAATTTCTAACAAATCCGGTCACTCAATTCTCAAAAAAAATCAAGGAAAGACTCCAGCGTCTATTGGATGTAAGACAACAGTCGCATCATTATCTCACAAGACCACGACAAAATAGTAGAAATTAAAAACAGCCACTTGCTAAATGTTCGAATACCTCGTAGGACAACAACGACAATACATTTGAAAGCAAACTTAGGCATCTCAACATTTATGGCATAAATAAACAGTTGTACACTCATACTCGGGCTCACACATGCACATCCAAAGAAATCTAAATGCTAAACCACACAAAAACTGCTATACGGTACGTTAGAGTACCGTTCATAGTTAAAGAAATGATCCAAGTTCTCATATACCACTACTCCTAACCCAGAGAAATTGCAGAAGTTTACTCGTGTACAACTCGTATACACTAGCACATGCACACTTTCTTAGATACACAAAACAACACACTCATGCTAACAATTGAATCTTACTTTACCGTTAGGTATGAATGCTATAACATTCTACACTCGATACGTAAATATTTGAGGTGTATTGTTATGTATGTATGTACGTATGTATGTATGTATGCGCACGTGTCTGTATGTTTGATTAAGTAAATATGTATGCAGTTGATATTGTAAGTGTAGCCTGCCAATTTAGAGTCATGTTCCTTCAACAACGACGTGGTAATGGAGTTCAAAACTTACATTGGATCACATTGAACGTGTGGCTGTGTGTGTGTGTGTGCATGAGTGCATTTGAATGTATTCTTCTGCTACTACAAACATAACTATGTGCTGTGGTTGTGTGTTAATAAATATAAACCAATAGGTACGTTCGATGTGGCTTAGGGTGATAACAATTGAGTGGAAGTGGTTATATTCGTCCACTACAGTATGGCTTATGATAGTAGGGAGACTTTCCCTTGTTGGTTTTTTGTAATATATTGGATGGCTACAGTATCCGCTGTAATTTGTTTAAATTTTTCGATCATTCTTCAAATGGACATCTCGAATTAGCTGAAATTTTATCACTTTCAGTGGCCATAATCCAGTAGATAGTGTATTGGCTTATGAAGGGAGCAGTCCTTGTTCAATTCCTGTCTCAGAGAAGAAAAATATTTCTCGCGGCAGCTTCCTCTCAGCAGTCTTGTGGCAAAAACTCGGGGGTAAAATAAAATTGGCATGAAAAATCTATCGAAAAAAAAAAAAAAAACTGTAGGTGCCGTTACTCATGGATAAAATGAACACACTCTACATGGATGGTGTGAGAAGTTTGGTTGCCATTCTGACAACAATGTTGTAATGACCAATTAAGCAAGTAGCGGTCAGGGAAATAATATAGATAGGATGAGAATTTCAGAATATGTGGCCCAATCAATATGCTTTTCTCTTCTCTTTTATTCACTTAGTCTAGTAGGTGGTGTGTTGGGTTGTGAGACCTGAGGCCACGGTTCAAACCGCTGGTGCTTTCAGTAGATTTCTGGGAAAATCTCTGAGAGTAAATAAAAAATTGCCATGAAAAGTTTATCAAAAAAATCTGTTGTTCACAGTCGGCCTTAAACTGTAGATCCCATCACTCATGGATAAACTTAAGACACATAACATGAATGGTGTGAGCAGCTAAGTTGTGATCCTGCCTAAAGGGTAAAATAATCAATTAAGTAAGGAAGTGAGTATAAAAGCTTCACCAAACTTTATTTCAATTTAACGGTCATAGTCACCCTACAGCCTTAAAAAATCTTCAACCATAATATTTCTTTTTCAACTAAGTACCACCCTAATACTCCTACACTACTTTATATATTATACAAGGACTCTGCTCTTTTCTTTTCTTTCTAATACGTTCCCTGCATTCTATTACGGCAATGGCGTAGAAGAAATGAATGTATGGCACTAATACAAACATATTCCATAGCATTCCATATCATTTGGTTTGTAAGTTTCGTGGCCATTACTATTATCAGAGTTTACTTTTGGTAACAACGTGTTCAGCGTAAGATATCGCACTGTGTTGTACATTTTGTATAACGCCCTTGACGGTGCTTCTACTGTAGTAGTGGTTGCAATACTCTTTCCCTCACTGCCTAAGGATTGGCAAGCTGGCAAGTAAGTGTGTTTGTAAGTGATTTTGTTGGTTCTTTACTTTTTTTTTTTGCCTCTTACCAAGTCCATATCAAACTGTCGTCTTACTATTAAGCTTGAGGCCTTTCACTCAACTCAAGTCATGTTCTTGTGAAGATAACAACACAAGAGAAAATAGACTAGAATAGTTGGTATACCGCTCGCTGTATACTGCTGTACGCTACTGTAATAGCCTGTCTTCTTAACATTTATGTTTGTAGTGGTATTTGTCTGTATTTTTCTTCTTTTAAGTTTTTACTTTGACTGCCTTAGTAAGAAGACGTTTACAAGACGAAATAATAGCGCGTCTGTTGTTTACTTTTTTACTTTGGAAAGAAAGAAAACGAAAAAAAAAAATGGAAAAAATCAACAGAAAACGTTAGCAACTGTAATGGAAAAAGAGTATAAAACGGTGGTTTCCGTTTCTTATTTTTTCATTATTTCTGTTCTTTAACGTTCATTTGTTGTTGTATTTTTTTCTGTAGTTTCCTTTTGCCTTCATGTTTACTGGCATTATCGTTTGGTATTGTTATCATGCGAATGCTCGCTTATGTAAGTGTCATGCACGTTAAATGTGTCAGAAAAGGGTTGAGACTCAAGTCAAATATTTTTTTCCTAAACACTGTCAGCCAGCCTGCCTAACGTGTTACTGTTTGGCTCTAAGGAGCTCACATATATACACTGACACACACCTTAATAAACTAGCCAATATTAAGAAGTAGAAAATAGTTGTTAAAGGTACTTGGTATTGGTATGTGTAGAGAGGAGCGTAATTTGCCACAAGGCTATAGAAAAATAAATGTTGTCTGCTTAAAGGCGTTAGTTTTTCTTCTTTTTTTTCTTTTTTTGACTATGGCGTTTTAAGTGTGTGGGGTAAGGAAAAAGGAATTAAATTTTCTAAAGTAAACAAAATAGTGGCGTGTAGTTTGTAATTTAAAATGTTTTACAAAACCGAACAGCGATTACAGATGATCAATGATTATCAATTGACTAGTGACCGTTACAGACATACACAGGCATAATTGGTCATAACAAACTACACCATTTATAGTGTATGTATCAGGTTTATACATGAACGGCAGGACCGACAGTTTAAAATCAATTTCGAAAGACTGATTTTTTAGAACGTTTTTGAGAGACTTAATTGGATATTCCAACCCTTTAGTCAGCATTACAACCTACCTTCCCACAACAATCATTTTATATATTAGCGGCGGCGGTACCTACAGTTTAAAGTCATTGCCGAATGACAGATTTTTGAGAAGTTTTGCCAGAAATCTGCTGAGATGCTGTTGCTAACGTAATATACTTTCTTTCATTTACTTTTGTTGGAGATATTTGACCAGGGGTTTGAACCAAGACTTCACGTCTAATAAGTCAACACACTACCTACTAGACTAGTGAGCCTTACGCCACAGTAAAGAAAGTAAGAAGATCTAATTGAAGGCTCAAAAGGGTGGGGAAACACTTAGTAAAGCTGCTGCCTGGAATGGTGCCGTTTGAGATACTGAAAATACGTTTTTAGATCGATGGATACGTGCATTGTAGAGGTCAAACGGCCATATAAGCAATCATGGACGTAGTAGTAGTTTATTTGATCCCGAAAGTGATTCAATTGATGAATTTCTAATAGAGGAACAATTTTGAGGTTATGGTTTATGAAATATGGACTGAAATTATCGTAATTAATACAGAGAGTCACGGTTTTATTGTTAGACATGGTAAACCTGACTGTTCCAATAAACATAGAAGATTAAGAGGACTTAGGTTGGTAGGTTGAAGTGGTAGCTTAGATTATCAATGTTCACTTGAGCACACATAGCGGCCCGTTGTGATGCACTAGGTAAATAAGCTCAGTCCCTGTACTTGCCGAATTTCTCAAAATAATCGAAGAAGTTGATGAGCGTAGGGGTTACAACATTCAGAAGCATTCGGAAGAGTTCGGAACATGTATGGCCATTTATTACTATACAAGACCAGAATTTGCATTAGCAGGAGGACTTTAGAGTGGCATACATATGTACATAATTGGTCATAACAACACTTTAGTCAGGATTACAACCTGGATTCTTACGCCACATATGTTGTATGTATTAATTTTATACATGAGTGGTGGAACCTACAGTGTAAAGTCGCCACCGAATGACTCCGAAGTTTTGAGAAACTTTTTATGGCATTTTGATTTTGATTTGATTTGCTAGAAATTTGCTGTAAGGAAGTCGATGTCGATTTGATCAAGATGTCTAATCTGTAGTTTGAACCCAGGCCTCACGTCTAATAAGTCAACACACTACTTACTAGACTACAGTGACTACGTAGGATGCCTGTAGAATGCCATAATTCTGACAACTGAAGACTTCTGTTAGCTCCCATAACTGCTGTAATTACACTAACATTCAAACAGGATTAATTATTCAAAACATAGCCTAATTAAACGACCACCACCATTTGTCCTTCAAATGTTAGAAAAATTATTATTTTTTTTTTTTTAATGGCATTACAAATGTAATGACAAATTTTTAGCTGCAGACCTTTTCTTCTTTTCTTATCTTTCATCTTAAAGTCCTATGTAAGTAGACGGGGGGGAATGAGGTATTAGACAGTAGCATTTAGAATTAACCCAGTAAATTTCACTTATCTTCTCGCCTTGATTTTTATGGCCATCCGTAAACATTAAAGGAAAAATCAAAATCTCGCCTTCATTTTTATTATTTTTTCTGTTCTTTTCTTTTTTCTTATTTCTTATGGGTGTAAACAATAAAAAGGAACAAAAACAAATTTTTTTTTATGAAATAAGCAAGAAGAACAAACAAAAATAAATAAAATTAAAATCGTTAAAACATACGGCGGACAGCAAAAATTGTTTAAGTGTCTGTCTACACAGGGTCACTATACTTCTAACATTACAAGTTTAGCGAATGAGAAGAAAAATTAGAAAACGTGACTAAAATAGAAAATTAAACTGCTGCCACGGGCAAGAAGTAAAGAAAAAAAAAATGGAAAAAGAAATGAAGTCCATTAAAAACCTCATGATGGCTAAAATAAACAATAAAATTAGCTGAACAAATGCCTACTCGGCAGCTATAATGCCATTCTATTCATCCTTCTTTCATTTTTTTTTTTTTTTTGGTTTCTATTTGAAGCCATTCTATGCCTTTCTTTTTTTTGGCCAGCCATGCTATAATGTATGCCATTCCTTTCTATTCATCTTTCCAATTTTTTTTTTTTTTTTTTTTTTTTTTTTTTTTTTTTTTTTGGAGATTTTATGATGGTTTTGTAAGCGTGTGTTTGTTTTAGGCCACACAATTAACCTAAAAGGCTTGAAAATAATCATAAAGAAATACAAGAAAAACACAAGAAAAACAAGAAAAACTTCTAAAAAAAAAAAAAAATTCTAAAAAAACTTGAGCTGCAAAACAAAGTTTAACCCAAATTCACAATTCTTTCTTTCGCTCTTTGTTTCCTTTTTACTTGTTCTTTTATTATTATTTTCCCTTTTTTTAGACTTTTTTTCTTTCTTGGGAGACAATAAAAAATTCATAAAAATTAAAAGCAGGTCTATAAATAAAATCAAGCGTATAAAGTTCGTAACAGACGTATAAAAAGTAACAAATGGGCCATGCATGACTCCTTTTGATGTCCTACACTTCTACAGGCCGACGACAATAACATGAGACAATAACGTGAAACAATCAAATCCAAAACATTGGAAAATCAATTATTGTTGCACAGTTGATAGATTATGTGGCCCCTAATACTCCAAATATTTGGCATAGCATACCAAAAATCTTTAGGAAATCGAGAATTTCTTTTCAAAAATATTTTAACAACGGATTGTTCATTTTCAATTCTGTTTTCCCTCTAAGGATACAAACAATATTTTTTCCATAAGCTGGTGTTTCACATACTGTGCAATGTGCAGCCTCAAAACATCTCTTCCATTTAAGCAGCTGATTGGCCAATGCTTAACAGGTTCTATAATAATAGGGTTGCCAACTGTCAAGACGAATTCTGTAAAAATTGACCACCGCAACTGTTCATGTTAGAAATGGTTAAGAAAATCCACAAAATCCTACGTTATGAGCTTCGAATGAAGACGATGAAGGCATTACAAAAAGTGATCTGCAAACAAGTTTCATGTTGATAACTGTGAGCACGATATAGGTGTCGTATTTGGTCACAATAATTTTGAAGTGGATATTTAAGTGGATATTTCCTTATGATTCATGACCTTGTTTTCCGATTCGCAATCATAATTGAAACGTGGTATCACATGTGTACGCATGATATGAAAAAGTAGACACAGTAGCGGACGTAATTTGAATAATCTAAGTGACCACAATATATCAATATTGCTAAGACCAAAGCACTAAATGTAAACACAAATAATAATCTCAAGTTAAAAAGTAAAACCTCAAGATCTAGCGTCCTTATTACCAGCGAAAACCGAATCAAAGAAGTTTATGAAGTAATACAAATCGTGCCGGTAACGCACTTCCAGACGGTGTATGCCTGTTCCACATTTCTTAATGAAGTACCGAAATGATATAATGTCCATATCACATAGGTAAAGGGTCATAGTGATATTTCAGCAAACTGTAGAACAAATAAAATGCGCTAATCTGGCGCAACCATCAAACTCATTCGAAACTTGCGAGCTAATAATTGACAATGCAGACCGTCTAATGATCGGCTTAGATTGTGGACATAATGACACAGAAAATCTGGCTAAATCTGGATAGAGAGCACAAAAGTCCTCTTAAGCTCAAGAGGAGCACGTTTTAAACCCGTAGCAAATGATTTATGCGGATGATATAAGGATGAGGAATAAGAGGAAACCGTTATTCACCTATTGGAAAAATCTTTGGGACTATGTTGAGGCAAAAAAGGACCTTGATATCTACTATATAGTTGATCTAAAAAACCTCTCACGTATTGACATAGGCGGACTAGCTCCTTCTTTAGAAGTTTCGAGAGGTTATGCGACTAGGGGTTAATGGAAAATTGTGCTATCACAATAGGCCCTATATGGCCTAAGTTTTTCCATCCATCTTCTTTCAGTGGACAGCCACCTCTATCTATATATACCTGGATCTTGTTTCTGCAAATATTTACCGTGTACTGTTATAAAAACATAACACTTTTGCTAAAGGTCTACAGCCGATGTAGGTAAAACACATCACTGCAGGAGAATATTTTCTTGGGCCTGTAATGAACAGTAAGAATCAAAAGAAAAAGGAATTGCATCGTGAAATAAATACCCAAGAACTGGAAGTGGCCCGCCAATACTCGAAGCAGTCAAGTAGAAGACAACAAAAGAACCAGCAGGGAGGATACGTTTAGAAAGCAAATTCGTTACTATAATTAACATCTCTAAGAGAAGATCTTTCATCGCTCTTTAGGATCATAGGCGTAAAAAAATCTGTTGAATTATTTGAAAGACTTAGAAGGGAAGCTTATGGAAGAACTAATCATGACGCAACCGATTCGATATGATAAGCTAAGACTGTTTTTAATCAATCGGAGCTTACATCAATTGAGTTGATGTATATTGAGTTATTATGCGATTCCATGGATAGTTAAACAAATATTTCATTCGGATTAAAACCCACTAGACTATGGCGACTTCTGCGGGATCAGTAACACGTTTTTATTGTCATCGATTAGTTAACAATGGTTGAGATAGGGGTTCTCATTGTAAACACGATATGGAAGCTATTGAGGGGCTTAAGTGCATAAATCTATATAGGTTTTCTCATTTAAAATGAAGGGCTTATCTTATCTAGATTTTTAGTCCAAAAACGAAGTTGAAGATTAGAAAGCTTTTTTGTTTTTTTTTTTTAAAGAAATTCCTTCCTTATTTTTAAAAATATTGTTTCGCCAATTTCTTTAAATATTTTTTTAAGAAAATTATGCATTTTGTTTTTCTAAATAAAATTATAAAATAAAATAAAAATGTTTGAAAAGAAAAAAAGACAAAATAGTGCATAATACTTACATCATAGTTCTCGGGTAAACCAGGCGGACCTGGTGGTCCGGGTGGACCCATGACACCAGGCATGCCGTCGACACCTGGTTCACCTTTGCTGCCTTGTAGACCCTCGGGACCACGAGGACCAGGATCGCCCCTTTCGCCGCGGTCACCTTTAGGACCGGGGGCACCGCGTTCACCTGGCACCCCAGTAGCACCCTAAATTGTAAAACAACGAATAAGAAGAAGAAGAAGAAATAAAATAAAATAAAATTAATGAGAAGGCTTTTAAAATGGACTTAAAATATTAGCAATAAAATATCTTTTCCATGTAAATAAAACAGTTACTTGGTTTTTATAGTAAAGGTCAGTTAAGCTAGTATAAATAGCTGGCAATAACAGGGCTGGGAGTTAAGTAAGTTAAAGTAAAGTAATGGTAGTAGTAGTAGTAATAACTAGCCATGTTAGTGGTATTAAAATAACAAACTAAGGTGTGTTTATGGCCCAAAAAAAAAGCCAAAGACAAAGACAAAGACAAATTATGGTTAATTTTTTATGGTATGTGGCGGTAAATTTGTGTGTGTATCGTCTCTCTTTGCCATACTTCAGTTCATTTTTATTTTATTTCCGCCTTGGTTTTTGAGACATTTTTCCAGCAACTTAAATACAAGAAAATAGCGGCTTTAATTATTTTTTTTTTGTGGGGGATGGGGGTTGTTTTCTGAAACAAAAAATAAAACAAAAAAAAGCATTCTTAAGGCCATAAAATTTACACTACATTGACACTCCTTGTTAGAATACTTTTTATGGCAACCAAAACATACCAGCAGTGGGAGTAACAATTCGATAAACAGAAACACACGTAAAGTTTCGCAAAGAAATCCCCCCGGCCCTCTTCCTTAACACCGTATTTTATTTTCGTTTGCGTTACTCCTTCTATCTTTTCTTCGCACAATATTTTACACCATGAAACAATGAAGGCAAAGGCAATAAAAACGATTAAAAAAAATTTGTTGCAGAACGAGGTCGACTGCGAGACACCTTTTGTAGATTTTTCCATAAGACTTGGTTGCACACCGGATTTTTTTAAATACAAGGCAATGATAAAAAAAATTCCACCAAAATTTAAAAATAAAACTTCAAGACAACATCCCGGACAGCCTCATATCTCTCATAAATAAGGAGGCCATCGTTAATCGAATCAAACAAGTTCACGTAGACCTCCATACATTCTGCAGATCAGAACATGTTTATCAAGCAAAGCCTTGTTTATTCAAATAATCTCTCTCTGTACTCTTACGTAAATACGATATCGTGGTTAAAGATCTGCATGCAAGACAGATAACAGATCGCTTTGCTCCTTTATGGACAGTAAGACTCCAGAAAAGTTGTAAGTGGATCGACTACAACAGAAACAGACATAGCAAGGATGTTTGTCGTATAGAAATCCCCAATAACTAAATATGGCCTACCAACATTTACAGTAGTTATTGCCTGATCTGAAAGTGTAGGCTGAATGTTACAAACATAACCTCACTTCAGTGTTGCCATGTTTACCTCCGGTGCTGTAGCGTAATAAAAAAAAATTGTTACAACAAATAATCATGTTCTCCTTAATGATTGCGTGTTACAACAGTGTTGTTGTTGTTGTTCTCGTTGTTTTATTTCTTATATTTTATTTTCTTTTTTTTTATTGTTTTTGTTGTTTTATGTGTTGGTATTAAACTTGAAACTCTTTGTCTATGTTTTTTTCTTTGCCCCTTTAGCGCACATCGTGTATGTGGCTGCATTTCAAAGGAGGGAGTTTCATTTTAATGGCCATAAACAAATCATTCCGTAATTGTGGTTTTTAACTCTCTAGCCAAAAAAAAAAGAAAAAAAAGGCACAAATACACGTTTGTTAATGCACACTTTAAGTTTAATAAACGTTTATTAAGAATTTTTATTCAAAAGAAATATTATACACGGTGTTTAATTTGAAACAGGTAATATCATCAGTTATCTTTTTCACTCACTTTTATTATTACAGTTCGACAAGCTCAATGTGGTCTTAATGTGCAAATTTATTAATTTAAACTTTAATTTAACAGACGTTTATTAAGAATTGTTATTAAAAAAAAAAACTATTATTCGCGTTTTTTTCATTTGAATTCATTACTGATTGGGAATATTGATCTTTGAAAAGGTCAAATTTATGCAACCAGAAGATCCATCGTTCCGTACAGGATACCAATCCGAGTTGCAAATAAATCATACAATTGAAGCAATCATTGTACTAGAGGTCTCGATTAAAGATGTCATAAAGTGAGAATCGTGAAAACTTCCGTCTCTTTATGATGAGAGTACGACAGTGACCGTATATCGACACATGAGGTGAAAAGCAGTATATTTCTCCTTATCAAATCCAAAGCTTAACACTAGAATATTAAGTCTATGGGCATGCCTACAAAATGCTCAATGGTACATGAGAAACGATCTTGTGCGATGGATAGATAGACGATTTAAGGTTAGAAGTGAATAGATCTCCTTCTATATGTGTCCAGCAGAGTCTATAAATAGTGTATATTCTCTCATCATGCTATCAACGAGATTTAGCCTCCCTATAAAACGAGTCAAAAATATTCAATTAAACTGAGGCAATCTGAATACCTATGCCCGGTAACATGTTGGAGAGTAAGCGTAAGCAGTCTGTCGATGTAGTTCAACAAGTTCCAAGAACCAGTTTATGACCCCATGGTGTAAGGCGTATTTTGCAATCAATTTAACCTTCAACTGGTATTGGACAGACTAATCGTTGTGTTATCTGGAAATTTATGCCAGGAGATTATAGCACATAATAACAGCTAACTGAGGTTGTTATCTGTAGAAAGCAAATTCTCTAGATTAAACAATAGAATCTGTGGTTTTCTCAAATCATAGAAAATTTCTTACTATCCTTAGTAAAAACCGGGGAAAAATACTGGATTGTTCGTTGCATAAGAATTTGGAAGTTATTATTTCTTTAATTGTGTATTACAACACTTTAGTCGAGTTTACAACCTAGTTTCTCACACCAACCATGTTGTGTGCGTTAATTTTACTCATGATTGAAGGGCCCTACAGTTCAATGTTTGTCTCAAGCGATGAATTTAATAAGGTTTTCATGGTAATATCCTTTGCTTTTACAATTATTACTCGAAGAATGTTGAAAGGAAGTCCCAGAAAGAAATTTTTTTCTTACAGAAATGTTTTGTTTGACCAATCTGACCAAAGGTTCGAACCATGGACCTTATATTAAGCAAACAAACTATTCACTGGACTAAGGGGTTAATCAAACTGTTGTTATATTGTGGTACTTAGAGCCTACTTATGATAATAAGAACTTTTAGGCAAACATTTTAACGTTTTAACGGCTTTCCTTGATATGAAACTCTCTCTACATGTGCTTGGCATGTGTTATAGATTTTTTTGTTGTTGTCTTGCCTTAAGTTTAACCAGAGTTAAAGAGTGTTTTCTTACTGCTTTAACTGTTATCGGATTAAATTAATTGCGATAAATAAACGAAGGATTACGTTGATGATGACCATACCGGAATTTCCGCCACTACAGCCATATTTCATTTAACGGTGCAATGAAGAGAAAGTGTTTCAAGTAATCTTGGTGAAGATTTCTTTTTAAAGCAAGGCAAAGAAAGTGAGAATTTCATTTTCTTGCTTAAAAAGACGGACATTCTAATGTAAAATTAAATTCAAAGAATTTTTATTTTCTTGTATTTCTTAAAGAGATGGTTTACCCTCTTTACGAATGCAGTTTTAGTGTTAAATAGCAGCGGTTTTAGTGTGTTCAAGTGCTTGGGTTTTCGTTTTATTCTTAATGATGTGCGTTTTGTATGATTTTTAAATGTTTTTTTTTGTTTTTCTTTTTCTTTTCTGCTGCCAAGACCATGTAGATCTTTAGCATAGTTTTTTTTAGACCCCATCGTATAATTTCTAGCAACTACAACAACTACAACAGCAGCAATAAAATAAAGAATGAAAAAAAAAGTTGTGGCAGTGAAAACATTTTATGATTATACTTTAATATCTAGAGATTATGGGAACGAACGCATAAAAAAAAAAGTATTTTCTTGTGAAATTTGTTTTGCACTTATTTTAGTTTCTTTTTCCCCCTCTCCCCAATACGGTTTTATATTTCAACACTCATCGTCATCATCATTCTCAAGTGATTCTTAAGCATTTATTTTCATCTTAAATTGTATTTCAGTTGGATTTTGTTTGTTTGTTTGTTTTTTGTTTTTGTTTTCAAGATTTTTTGTGGGTTTTTGTTTTTCGAATGGTTGGTTAAATGTATTTAGCGGAGCATACTTATGGTTCGCCTCAAAATGTTTTTTTTTTCTTTCTATTTTTTACTTGAGCAGATGATGAACATGAAAAATAAGATGAATTTTCATGTTTTCAATTTGATTTATGGGGGAAGAAATTTATAAAGATTATGGTTAAAAATTTTTTTCTCTTTTTTTCAATTTTTTTTTTTTTTTTTTTTTGGTTTGGAATTTGGTTTGACCAATAAGGAAATTCAAATACAACAACAACAACAACAACATTATCATTTTGTTGTTAAAATAAAAATAAAAATATTTTTTTTTGTTACCAACCGTTTTACGTTTAATATATTGCATGAGACTTCTTTCCACCAGAGGCTGGTTTAAGACGACGTTCAAATAAAAAATAAAAAAAAAAATAAAAACCAAAATAAATGAATAAAAATGATATGTTTTAAGGGGAGAAGAGGAAAGAAACAACAATTTTAAGGAAATAAATGACCATTAAATGCAAAAAAATTAAAAAGAAAGAAATTTTGTTGAAGATGGTAATTGACTCCCTTAAGAGAAATTAAAAAAAAAAGTTTCGCATAGAAAGCCTGGTGATGTTAAGAAAAATTTTTGTTTCCGCTTAATAAACAATTATTTTTCTGTTTTCTGTAAAGTTTCATGGCCTTAATTTAGGCTTTCATAAGATCTTTCAAATTCGATCATAAATAGATCAAATTGAATGCCAAAAAAAAAGTTATCAACGGAACCAGTTTCACAAAGCAATTCTACGCTTATATTTTGAGGGACTAAACAGGTTTATTCTGAATGTCCTTAGGATTTATTTGGAAGTCCATTCTCATATGTAAGCGCCATTACAACTTTAGCTCCACCTGCGGCAGTATATCTTAACAAAATCCCTGATACTTTAAAATAAAGTTCCCAATGGAAGCATGGGTAGAAGGAGGCAGACAATCATAGTAAAACTTTTACGAAACTTTACAAAAAAGTCAATGGAATACTAGTCTCTCGTCTTCAGTGAAAGAATATTTTATAATACGAGGTTAGGTTAATAATTTCGTGACTATTTTAATTATTCACAGGTTTTCCATACAAAAATTTTTGTCTTGAAAAAGCTCCCTTAAGCTCTACACACTGTGTACAACGATTCTCCAATATTTTGTTGCTTTTAATAACAGATTTTCTTGTCAGTTATGCTATGCTTATGCTTATGAGCTATACAATGCTTATGAGCTATGCTATGCCTATGAGCTATGCTATGCCTATGAGCTATTCAATGCTTGCCACTAGGGACAAAAAATATTCACTCGTTTCTAAATCCAGATTAAAGGGCGGAAATATGAATTCATTGGATTTCTTTTTTTTTTCGTTTTTGCCACGAAAGCCATTTTCTTTTAAAATTCAACGGCATTAGCGTATTAAATCAGCCAACTTTTTCAAAGAATTTCACTGCCAAGTGCTTGTTGCCAGGAGCCTAACACTGAAATTATCATGATGATCACAACAGTTATATGCTTGAGAGAACGTTATGAAGTTTACTTGTTTACAAACTGGACCATTTCATGTTCAAAGCCATAAAGAATGCGAAAATGTTCTTATCAATCCATGACAAAAAAGAATTCATTTAGAAACACTCCTACCATTTGTCCTTTCTCCTCCTTTTCCCACTACTAGCACTTAAAGTGTTAATTAGAATGACACGGTGCATGTACAGTGGTCAGCAAAAGTCTTAGTATCTCAATATATTTTAGCAATTTCATGAATTTTAAGCAAAAGTTTGTATAAAAAATAGTAGTAAGACTTTTGGTCTACACTGTATTTGCCTTCAACTATGATAGTTAAAGTCATTACTCTTCATTTCATTGTCAGGTCTCCTAAAGAATTTTTTTTTCATTGTAGGCCTCTTTCCTATCAACATTGCGATGAGTTCTATCAGTTCCTGGCATCTTAAGAATTCATTCACAGAAATAAAGCCTGAGTTGTATTGAAACGGAAGAATTTGAGTAAAAGTTCTTGCTCGTTTGGTCTATCCTTCAGGTTGATAAGAATTTTTTCTTCAGACGACTACATACATACATACATACATTATGGTCCTTACAGCCCTTCAGTCAGGATTACGACCTAGTTTCTCATAGCGCTTAATATGTGTGTGTGTTAATTTTATACTTCAATGGCTGGACGTACACAGTTTTAAGTCGACTCCGAACAACAAATTTTTTTAAGAAACTTTTCTTGACAATTTTATTTTACTCTCAGAGTTTTTGCCAGAAATCTGCAGAGAGGGGAAGTCGCTGAAGAAATATTTTTTTCATATTTTGTTTTGATGCCTGACCGGGAGTTTGAACCTCACGTCTAATAAGCTAATACACTGCCCACTAGAAAATGGTGACTGACGAAAAATGAGCCTTAATACACGCTCTAAAGCTTCCTGAGAAGCTCTCCGTTAAAGAACGCTTATATCAGTTTTTGACAAGGTATTGCTAACATAGTAAGGGAAGCTCCTTGGAGCCTAACAAAATCCAACTGATCTGCATACCATAACCTACCATTAAACCTGCATATTAAATCTATGAATAAACTGTTTTTAAAACTTTGTAGTTTCCATTATCAACCACAATTTATTTTTATTTCTTCCCACCTCTCTACCTCTCTAAGGTATCAAAATGCATTTTCATTTCTTTAAAATTTTTTTTTTTCATCACATTTTGCGAAGAAAGACTCACTTTGGAGCGATAAGGATTTTGTATAAATTCTCTTGCTTGACATTTGGTTATGCAGATAGGAAAAAAAACAAAAAGAGAGAAGAAAATATTGCATTGGAATAAAAAAGAAAAAAATTAACACAGGAAAAATCTACATGAGTTCATGCATGAAACATGCACAAATTTCCTCATGTGCTGTGACAGAGCAAGACTTGTGTATTTTTTTCTGCATATGATTTTGAGTGTATGAGCATATACGCCAAGAAATTAAGATTTTAAACCTTAAAAATTTACATCAAATATAAGAAGATATTCTTAAAAGAAAATAGGTTAGGTTGGGATGTACAGTGGAAATGTATTTTAAAGTGTTAAGACAAGGACTCCACTACACAGGCAATGAATTTCAAATTCAATGCGTGATTTGAGAGCACAACAAATGTTCTAGTGAAAGTACTAAAAAACTCTCCATATTGTTTCTCCATCTCTGTTAAAATTAAGATATTACAACCCTTCCAGGTTCCAAAAGGAAAATGCCGGCATTGTCGCCATAGAAACTCATTTGATTAATTAAGAAAAATTTTTTTAAAAAAACTTGTAAATTGTTGATATTTCTTTAAATATGTATGCTTTTTATTACTTTATTTTAATGAACATTAAATAAAATAAATTGTATTCCCCTTAAAATAATACCTCACCCCACCATACCATGCCATACATGCCATACCACACACACCATCCATGTCATTAGAATGAAAAGCTCTTTTAAAGTTTTTCTATTTCATGTGCTCATATTCCGTAAAACATTTTTGTTTTAATTTTTTTTCTTTCTTTCTTTTTCTACTTAAAACCACAACATTGTTTATTTTACTAAAAATATTATTTTTTTTTTAGAAATAAAAAACAACCAACAAAAACTGTCTTTTACAATGGCATTGTTGCTGTGGTACGTACATGTCTCTCTCTCTTAAGTAAAATGTCACACAAATTTTTTTTATTAAAAAAAAAGAAAAATTTTACTTCCGTATGCAAACAAATACTGTCCATAAGCATGTAAAACTATATTGTTTTCATATGCTAAAGCTACAAATACAGTGAGCCTCAAAAGAGACTATACAACTAAGGATAAAATTCTAAAAATCCACAAGTGCAACCCGAGAAAATATTTCTTTTTTTTTGGCAATTTTAAAAACTGTTAATGAAACAATTTTAAAATAAAAATAACGGTAATTAATTAATGCAAATTTATTTTTTAATGTATAGTTCCTTTTGACGTTCACTGTACATCCCTTATACACACGCATGCATATATTTAAATATGTGGTAAGTAACGCATTACTATTATTATTATTATCTTTATACCTTGTACATCCATTTCCTATCACAACAACAGGGCAGCAATACTATTTTCTTTTATTTTTTTTTCCTTTACTTTTACAAATACACATACTGTGACATAAATAAGATTTTATAGGATAAAATATGTGCACGACAGCGTATGTGTATAGGGGCGTAAGTGTGTTAGATTGTATTTCAGAGGTAAAGAGGAAAAAATAGAAAAATTTGCAAATACAAGGATTTAAATTCCAATTTTAAATATTTTATATTGAGCAGGCTTACTTCCTGAGAGGAGTTGCCATAAATATTTTCAAGCCAAGAAATTTTCCTCATCTTTAAGATCACATTTATCTTGCATACCTAAAGATCTGCTTATTTTTGTAAGTTCAAGAAGAAATCAAGCCAAGTTGCGAGAGCCTATTCTAAAGTGAAGTACGGTCTGGTAAGTTTGAATAAATCGAAGCTTATAGTAGTCCGGTAGGATTAAATCTAAAACTTGACTATATTGTGGTTGAGCCAAAAACTTCTGAAGCATTATTCTCCAAATAGTTCAGCATGAGTTTAGTTCCGTTTGGGTTCATTTCGAGTCACATATTTCGGAATTTTTCGAGTAATAGTTGCATCAAATTAATCTTTTGATTTCTATATAGGCCTGTTACAATTGTTTGATTCCATTTCAGCATTTCTTCTATGAAAAGAACATTCAGGTTCCTTCCCTTAATACAGAGCAATACCTATGCCTCATGGACTTATAGCCTTCACATTGATTTGTGCATGACCGAGCAATAAGGTTATCGTATTAAATCGATCTTTCATTGTCTGGCGACAACAACAATAAAGAGAATTTCTCTACATTCGATTCGATTCTATTTGATATCAAATATCACAGTTCTCCTCAGCTCTTCAGTATCTCTTCTTCCCTGAAACTGATATTCCGGAACTCTAATACAAGGCAGGGCATTTTAAAAAAGTTATGTTATCTGTGATGCCCAAAGACTTCTGTGGACATCTAGGAATATATGGTTATTGATTGAGCCACATGTAATGAAAGAAAAAATAAATCCATCTGGCGATTATGGGTATAATTATTGCCATCGGATATTACTGAGAAGGAAAAAGCATTGCGAATTTCTTAGTGAACATTTTGTATACGAACAATCAGTGAACTCACTCGGTTTACTACTATTATCTGCAAAATTTTTGTCTTATTTTTCGACGAAATTTCAAAACAAAGTGTTAGAAATTGGAGAGAGAGAGAGCGCATGATGTTTAAAGCTAATTTAGGCTGAAAACCACAGGGTTTTACTGTAACCATTAAAATTAAAAATTATAACGCGTAAAACCAAAAAAACATAAAATAATTGGTTATTACAACCCTTTGATCAGGATTAAGACCTAGTTTCTGTGTGTGGTAATTTTATACATGAGTGGCGGGACTTACAGTTTAAAGTCGACTCCGAATGACAAACTTTTGAGAAACTTTTCATGGCGACTTTTATTTACTCGCAGAGTTTTTGCCTGAAAGCTAAAATCACCGAATAAATATTTTTTCTATTTCGTTTTCTTGGGAAATGTCTGCCATGTCGTTTGAACCTTGACCTCATGTCAAATAATGCAACACTCTATCTACTAGACTACGACGACTTGCTTCAAATTAATCTTTTTCTTCCTGCATACACCCGTTAACGTTTGAACCGATTTCAGCATTTCTTAATAGAAGATTCATCCAGACTTGGTCTATCCTTTCTCAATAATACTTAAGAAAACACTCTTAGAATATGAAGTTAGAATGACAACCAATGTAACCTAATCAAACTATTACACTCAACACTATGGATTGGAGCATGTCGTACGTATGAGTGAAGATGTTACGGTAAAAGAAGCCCGAGTAAAAAGCACTGAAGAGAAAGGCTAATATTCTAATGGAAAGATGAGATTGAGCACGAAATTTTGAAACATATTTTGGAAAAAATGGAGGGAGAGCACATGAAACCGTTGGGCTTGGGATCGTAATCGAATTAAGGCTGGAAAGCAAAGAATTGTAGAATAGCCATTAAAGCTAAAGGAGAAAAATATGCTGAAGTGTATTTCAACATACCTTCTCTGCCAAGCATGTAAACTTACTACGGCTGTGTGTCCTATATTTGTCTGGTCTTCCCAACAGTATATCAATCATTCCTCGGGTTCAAAACTTCAATTGACTTTTGGAACCTACTGTAAATGACATGCTGTAGGATTTTTAGTTTCTTTAGTCTCAGCAGGGCTGTATGTTTCAGTCTTTACTTGGCTTTTATTTTTTCAGGTTCCTTAGTCTCAAGAAGGCTGTGTATTTCAATTGTTACTCGGCTTCAATTTTCTTAGTTTCTTTAGTCCCAAGAAGGTGGTGTATTTCAATCTTTACTCGACTTCATAACTATCTTTGCTTTATTTTTGTTTTTCTCAAGCAGAACCTGGGAGAATGGGGTGCACCCTGTCATATAGTGGCCAGTCATGACGAAACATATTCATTGAATACTACTCTTTCCTTAGGGATTCTCTCTTAAGATATTGTGTCCGTGTAGTCAGTATTCGAATCAAATATCTTAGGTAGAGATATCATTCATAAAGTCTTACGAAATGGAAATATTTGCTCGGACTTATAAGCAATATAGGAGAGTGACTTTTCAACAAATTTTTTATTTTCCTTCGACATATAAAATCGACATAAAATTGAAAGACCTTTTGATTTTCTATCGAATTATAGTGCTTATTCAATTTTAAATAAGTTTTCTTAATCGTAAGGCCTTTATGTTAGCAGTTCTAACACATACAGTAGACGCTAATTTTTAAGATTTTTTTTCCCCAATAATTTCTTGCTTTTTCTTCAAACTTTCTTAATTCTAAGTGCTTTTAATAATGATAAAACTCTTTTCCAATTTGGAAAAATTCAGTGGTGCTTGTATACTTTTTTCTTGGACTGTATGTACTGATTTATTTAAGTTTCTCCATTTTTCAAAATCTCTCCAATCTATTCAAAAACCAGTAAAAACCCGAAATTATATTTCATTGCTAGGACTTTCAATAATCAATGCCACATTCATCATCATCAAATTATAAACAATTTGCTGTCTCCTGTATATTATCCCATGGGCGAATTATTGTATGCTTGTATTAACAAAAGAAATATTTTTTTTATGATTTGTTGTTACCATTTTGAACAAAAAAAAAATGATGTGACTGATGCTGAAAATAAAAATCTTTCAACCGCAAATAAAATGCATTTCAAGATAAAGAAAATAAGTTTCAACAACAAACATGCATGTTTTAGTCATAAAATATTTTCATCTTCTTCTTCTTCTGGTTTTTTTTTTTTATTAATTTTTGTCGAGATTTTGTCATTTCTGACAAGCATTTTATTTCTATTTCCACATGAAGACAGTAAATATATTTTGAAAAGTTAACGCTTACATGTTAAAAGCTATGAAACATTTAAAAAGGGGATTATAATGTACGTTTATGGCAGGCTTTACTGTTTTCATATGCTACACTCCTTCTACAGGCATGATTGTTTTCTTTTATTTGTGGTTTTATTTTGTTTTTTTTTTGTTTTTATTTTTTTTTTTACATTTGCATTTGCATGCCTGTATTGTTTTTAAAATAAAAAAAAAATATTTTTATATGAAGTTACATTTGTTACAGATATTGGGTAGGGGTAAAAGTAATTTCCTAAATAAATTATGTAACGTGGTTCTGACACTGTGTTCACATTTAAAATATCAGCTGATGAACAATCTTTATCTATAACAATACGTTCTAAGAGGCCAGTACACATTAACTCCAAGTGAGATGGTCATGCCCACAAATCGTAGGTGCAGGATATCCAATGGGGCGTGAGAATTGTAGGAAAATTAATTTCCTAAATGAATTGTGTAGCGCCACTACATTTACATTTTAAATATCCGCTTCTAACCAATCGTTATCTGGAACCGTACGATTTCGGTGACCATTTCACATCACCTCCAAGTGCATATAAATCGTTAGTTTAGGATATTCAATGTGGCATGTGATATAGGGCACGTAGCCTGGTTCAATTGAAACCAATGTCAAGATCAACTAATTTAGGCCAAAAGGAATTGCTAATCATCGATATATGGTACTTGCCGTTAACAGTGATGACCTGACCTAAGACGTTCTCAAAGAAATATGGCCCAATGACAACGTCAGCCCAAAAACTACACAAAACAGTGACTTTTTGGGTATATGTTGGACGCCCTAGAAACTCATGACGATGAAAATCAGTCTCCAATTTAACAATTTTGTTTATTCATGTACACATCCACCCAAAAATTAGTCGGAATGAGTGCTGAAGATGATTTTTCAATGAAAGTTAAGGGACCACTCCAGGGTCCAATTAGTTAAGACTAGCCATTTATCTATGATCCTCCATAAAACTTGCTTAAGTCTTAACACAGACGTAGAGACTTGTACAGAATTCGAAGTGGATGGCACTTATTCCCCTACCTAACATTACTTTAAAGCCGCATAGTACCCAGTAACCCAGGTACGCTAGATTACCATGGTCGGGGTAAATTGAAGACATCATCAGTTAACGATATGTGTGTACAGATATGTGGCAAGAGTATGGTTGCATAGTTAAGGGAATACGTAGAGTACGTATGATTGTATATGATTGTGGGAATGAATAGACAAAATAAGGTAGGAAAATAGACAACATTTTGCTGTTGGATGGCATTAGTAATGGTTGTTCCAAGATTAGTTTGTTCGTTCAGTCGTTCATTTGTTTGTTTCAAGTTCTTTAGTTGGGTGTGGGGGGTAATAATGATACATTGTTTGCCGTTTTGTAAAACATGATTAATGGAAAACTTTATTTTGTGCTGTGGTTTAAGTGAATTTGTTTTTTTCTTCTTAACGGAAATGAACATATTAAAATAGTCTCTCAAGCGGATATTATCAACAAAGAAGAGAACTGAAAAATTTTAAATGAGAAAGAGGAGAAAAAAAATATTCCTGAAATATAATTTCTTGTGGTTGCAATGATGAGGGGAGTGTTGTTCAGGTTTTGGAAGTGGCCAGAGTAAATAAGAATTTTTCTTTTATGAAAAATGGTCACCCTGTATTCCTACCCATTGTTCAAACTTCATATTTTTTGATAATTGCGTTGGAAAACTGGGTTCTAGAAATTTAATATTTGTGGTCGATCTTACAGTTCCATCTTAGTTGCTCTAACAACGGAACTGAAGTGAATACCTAAATATGTATGCCGGTACCCGTTAATCTTCCGCCACAACTGATAAGTCAACACATTCTCTGATCAAGAATAGTTTTGTTTTTCACTTCCAGTTATTAGGCAGTGATGTGTATCCATATCTGATATCATAGTACTGACGTCAGAAAATACGGATTACGAATTGTAGATCCTGGGTACAATTTTGGTCTCATATTTCTATTTCTATTTCATGCGGCTCTAGTACTCAGCCATATGCAAAATTTTTATTAGAGGAGTACGTAAGCTAGTTGGAGTCTTCATAATACCTAAAGACGATCCCCTGTCAAATATTTCATCACCGCAACAGACGTAATTTCTCGTATTATTGTATGGATTTAGAAACATTTGGATTCCTGCAAGAGCATTTATAACCCAGGCCAAAGAAGTAAACAAAAATGCAGCTACCATTTGTGTATTTTTGCCAATTGTTTTCTTATCATTCATTAAAAACCACAAGCGGGATCTCATCTTCATCGTCATACTTATCGTCAAGACACAGTTTCAGTTGGCTTTTGAAAGTTGTTAAGAATTACTGACTTACTTAACTCGATGTTACAACCTTCAGTCAGGAATAAAACCTAGCTTCTTACGCCACCCATGTTGTGTGTGTTAATTTTAAACACGAGCTTTAAGTCAAATCCGAACTATGTGGCACGTAGATTTTCGATAAACTTTTCTTGGCAGTTTTATTTCCTCTCAAGCAAAATGTTTGTTCCGAAACAATTTTAGTTTTTTGAGAGTTTGTTCTAAAACGATTCACCCACTTCGAAAAATTGTTCTGGAAAAACAAGGCTGCCATATGAAATATTTTTGTAAACGACGGATTAGTTTTACTATTTTATCAATTTTCTATCAAATTTGCTTATAAAATTAAAGTATCTGGCAGCACTTTTCAATTAAAATGAAACAAAATCAAGCTGAAATTGTTCCGAATAAAATTTACTTTCTTCCTCTCTCTCTCTCTTTCTCAAAAAGAGAAACGTCGAACTCCAAATAAAAAAATTGTTTCGGAACAAAAATTTTGTGCCGAAACCATGGGCGAATCCAGCTTCAGAGTTGTTAGAAGAAATCTTCTCAGCAGATTTCGCCGAAGAAATATTTCTTTCATATTTTGTTTTGTTGGAGATATCTGACCCTGGGATTGAACCGTATCCTCACGTCTAATATGAGTGCCATTCAAATGAAAAATATTTCCACTTGGGTTTGGAATGCATGTTTAACAACAATAAGTATCGGGTGATTAGGAGGAAAAAAACAAACCATTTTCAATGCAGTAATAAAAGGCTTCCTATCTGGTTGCAAATTTCAAAGACTGTGCAGCCTATTCTTCTTTCAAACTTATTAATTGTGTGCGATACTGATTACAGGATATCTCTCTGTACCTCTAACTGACGTAATACTTCGTAATGCTCTTCTGACAAAGATCATTCCCTTATCATCGCATATATTCGGTTTGGTGTTGATTTGTTCTAAACTTCATTAGTAAAGAGAAATAGAGGTTTCAATGGTAACATGTCAGACTTCAAAAACGAAATATGAAAAAATATCCCTTCCGGCAACATCACCCGATTCTGGTTAAAACTCTGTGAAAAAAATAAAATTGCCACGAAAAGTTTCTCAAAAAAATCTGTCGTTCGGAGTCGACTTTAAACTGTAGGTCGCGCCACTCATGTATAAAAATAACAAACACAACATATGTTGTGTTAGAAGCTAGGCCGTAATCCTGACTGAAGAGTTGTAATTGCCAATTATTTATGTGTGTTATGTATGTATGGTAACATGTATGGCATTCAAGTTCCAAGTAGACGACTATGTTTAGTTGCATCACGGAAGTGATTTTGAATTTATGTTTGTGGTTAAAGTCGGGTCTGTGAGCGAATTTTAAAGAGTATTATACTTGAATAACGAAGGCCACGAATGCTGCAAACAAGATTTAGTTAACACGGGATTAATCTGTAAAAACTGTTTTTTATGCCAGAAATTGTATATTCATTGGGTTATTAACCCTCATTTGATCTTTTATAATAGCAAAGTGGGTTTGAAATATTATGCCTCGTTTAGTAGACTTTACTTTTCGTATAAGATTAGATAGTTAAGTTAATTAGGAAATTTGTTAATTGAAATTAGTTTCGTAAGTAATTTTAAATATAAATTGAAAATTCTCTAAATATTATAAAGTCTACAAGTGGTATTAATCGGGTTAATATCATACAAATCCATGCGTACACATTAAAACATATTGTGAGGCAAGTTAAACAATTTTTAGAAATTCTTATTAATTTCTTTCCTTTGTTGTTAAGTTAATATAAATTAACCCTAAACATACCATGTTTTTTTTATTTCCTTTGCTTTACATTGTTTAAATTCAAAAAATATGCCAATTGCTTGATAGTTACAAGGCATGCTTAGGGTTAAAATTTAGTTTTATTGCAGTATTGTTAAAAGTTTATAGAAATTTTGTTATAATTCGGTTGCATAAGTATTATTAACAGTGCCAATTAGAAAAAAAAAAACTTGAATTCTTTTACCTCAATCTGGAAAACAAAAATTAAACACGTAGGGGAAGTTATTTTTTGTTGATAAATTGATCATGAAAAACAAACAAATCAGTTAATTAAACATCAAATTCAAGTTTACATATGTAAAATGTAAAATAGTATATTAAACAGTAATTTTGACCACACCTTAAACAAGAGTTTCAATTGGTGTCTTTGCTTAAAAAATTTTTGCTAGAAAAAAAGATATTCAAGCCTAGTCCTCAGAGCTGTTAAAAGTTTTTCGAGTGTATGGGATCAAATCTCGGAAATTGCATCACAAATGTTTGCCTTCAAATGCTCAATTGTCTCTGATTTGTTGGCAAAACACTTTTAACAGAGTCCCACATAATAAACAAATCGCACCATTTTTGCGCTAAATAAACGGCCATCAACCGTTTGACGCAATAAATCGATTGTGGCATGAGATGTGTGGCAAGTTGTAGCATCCTGTTGAAACCAAACATCATACACACCAGAGATCAGCAATTAGTATTCAAAATGATGAGTAGATTGGAATTGTACTCCTAAATTCTGATACTTATACGCATTCATACTTATTTTAATATCATACTCATACTTCTCATATTCAAAGTTTGAACTACTCATCATACTCATACTTAACACTAGGCATGATGTTTTTGATTTCTACTCTCCACGACTCAGCACATATACAAGAATTACAAAATAAGTATGAATCGCATACGAACACTACATGACTCACTAGAAGGTTGTGTGCTTGCTCCGTTTGCTGCTCTGTGTTTTTTGCTTGTGTGTCTGTTTTCTTTTGTTTTAAATGCAACAATAATTAAGACTGTAAATTTTGATGAATGATTCGAATCACTCGGAATCATTTATGAGTATTGGAAGTATTTTTCAAAATTTATGAATCCGAATGAGTAGGCAGGCGTATGAATTAAACATATTGCGAATGGTAATGAGTTCGATGTCAACGTTGTACTCATACTCATTGCAACTTGTACTTATAAGTCAATGTTGTGGTGAGTATAAATGAATCAGAGTAGTTGAATTTCAATATTGTTAACTCACTTATACTCAAAATTACGGGAGTACTCACGAGTAGCGAAAAAACGATTCATTTCTGATCTCTGGTACACACCAATACCATGAAGAGCGGGTACAAACAAATCATTTATCATGATGCGATAAGTGCCTCCATTGATCGTAATGATGTCTCTCTCTGTGCCACAAGCCGGCTTCTATAAAAACACATGTGGGTCTTCTCAAATGCGGCAACTTTGCCTATTAACGTACCCACCAGAGATGAAAATAAGCTTCATCCGAGTCGATATTATCGTGTAGTTTCTCGTTTGTTCAATAAATCCCAATGTTGCTCAAGCGTAAATCGATTCATTACGTTCAGTGGAGTTAATATATTGAATTTTGTGACAGAATAGAATGGCATAAGTATTGCCAGATCCAAAATAACCGATGATGGTTCAAATTTAAACCATTGATATATTATTGACCATTTAAATATCTACAGAGGAACCGTCTCTATAACCGTTTAAGAATTTCTCTGCTTGTTCCCGAATGTATTGAGATTAAAAACAATTTCACGAAAACATTTTTCCTTCAAAAATCTGCAGCTTTTCTAGGTTTTAAGTCATCTGAAGTTAAAATTTTCCAAATATTATCACTTGAAACTCTTGTTTAGGGCCATGGTATAAAAGAATTTGATTGATTTTCTCCTGGAAATCTAAAACTACTTACCGTACGTCCTGGTGCACCTGTTTTGCCTTCTTTACCTGGCATACCCGGTGGACCGCGTATTGTTTCTCGCAGTATATCGTTGTCTTTAATAGCTTCTAGGATATCAGACGCATTGCATGTACATTTGCCAGTGTATTTCTGTAAGAGGAAGAATTTTTTGTTAATTTATTTAAAAATTTTGCGTATACGAATGCAAAACATAAAAATTCAATTAAAAAAAAAATTATTTTCAATTTATTTGACTGACTAAGTCCATCATCTAATTCAAGCAAAAAAAAAATTATTGATTGACCTAGCAACTAACATATAAACATGTATGTATGTATGTATGTTTTCTAAATGCCTAATAAACAACAATAACATTTTAATTTTTTGTTTAGCATTAGCAACTCAAAAAAAAAAGTAGAAAAAAGAAAAGAAAAACAGAAAAAAACGTTGAAAAACATCAAAAACCACTTAATGTTTTAAACTTCAATTAACATGACACACCAAATACGGACAAACAAATTCTATTAAAAACAATTTGAAAGTTTTTCTCTTTGTTTTTTTCTGTTTTTGTTTTTGTTTTGTTTTGTTTTGGTTTTGTTGTTGTTTTGTTGTTGTTATTGTCTTTTTCTAAACAATTTTAGACGTGACATGACATGACATATTCCTCTTTTACCATTTCGTTTGGTTTTTTTTTTTGCTCTCTCTCTCTCCCTCTCTGTCTCTGTTTTTGTTAAACAGAAATGTCAGCAAAAATACACACAAAATGTATCACTTTTCATTAGAGTTTAAACGGAAGTGCTAATTTAACCACTACCACTACCACCACCACCACTACCATCACCATCACTATCATTACGAAGAAGGAAAACTAATGGAAAATGTAATTAAGCGAGTGGTTTTTTATTTTTTTTTCT
>QOCX01000038.1:2521-24478 GCA_005959815.1 Sarcophaga bullata | reverse complement strand
TATTTTCTATTTTGTTTGTTTTTATTTATTTTTTTCTTCTATAAATTCATTAATAATTAGAAGAATACATTAAAAAAAAAGAAAAATTAAAATTTTATTTTTAAAATTTAACTCTTAAGTTCCTTAAGATTTATGTTAGGATACTAGAATTCCAAGTAAGTAATGAGTTGTAGTCTGGCATGGCTAGCTTTAGGACTCTGATTGTTTACTGTATACAGCATTACAGACCCAGGTAGTAGCAATAAATCAAGTTGCGTATTTAATCCTGAGATAAGGACCACAAACTATATTCCCTGCGGCCAAGCGTGAAGCAGAACTCTCTCCATTGTAACCATCAAGTTTAAATTGGTTGGCATATGCCTCGACTTGTTATATGGGCTAACAATCGAACATGTGTTGATGATCACAAAGAAATCTCGTTTAATTGAAAAGCTGCTAAATTTACTCCAGAGAACTTCAAAGAATACTTATGCCGTTCAATAATATTTATTAGCGACTTACATAGCCGTTGCGGCTTACATAGCCGTTGCTGCTTACATACCCGTTGCTACATTTGACCGAAATTGTATGGAAATCATAACAACCAACTTCCTAAATTGAATTGTAGGAACATCTCTGTCCATTTATCTATTCTCACAGGCCGTTAAGTAATGAGAATGCAAATGAATGCAAAGAAACTTAGTTTAATTGCAAGTAATGAGCTAAGAAGAGAACTGGTTTCCTCTACTTTAATTGCCAAGGTCGACCCCTAATTTAAAGCCCTTAAACCAATGGTCAATGGACCCTTACTTGTGAGTTAGCTTTGGAGCATCGTTGCATGTAGTATGCCAACGGATTTCTATGTGTGCTCAATTGAGCTTTAATTCAGTAAAACAGTCTATCACTGCTTTCACTTGCGTTTTTTATTGGCTATTAATACTCCTCTTCCAAGAAAACAAACTTTTTTTTGTTTTTGAAGGAGGAACCGATTGTGGAAGAAGAAAGCGACTCGGTGTCTAATATGTAGGTGTTCGGTTTTGGGCATTAGCAGTTTAAGTGGCTTCAACAGAAGCTCTGGTGAATGCCTGTATAGCACAATGATATCAGCAATTTGGTTGTTTTTATTATCTTGGGTATACAGCCACCACCTCTGCTTCGAGCTGATAGTGATCAAGAAGAGCTTAAGCAGGGCCAGTGCAAATTTGGTTCGAATGAAGACAGGCTGACCAGTAGCTAACGAGAATACAGAGTCTCGAACTCTATTAATCTGTAAGGAAGCGACTAACGATTTCAACTGGTATATTACGGTGTGCTTAATTTGGATATCTAGCCGTCATGAAGTGGTTGACAATAATATGGCAGTAATACGAAAAGGGCGAAAAAACGGAGTTGAACTTACTTACTTACTTACTTAATGTATCATTACAACCCTTTTGTTAGTACCACAACCTAGTTTCCTCTACAACCCATGTTGTGTGTGTTAATTTCATACATGAGTGGCGGCACCTACAGTTTACAGTCGACTCCAAGCTACAGATTTTTGAGAAAATAAAAAAAAAATTATTTACTCTGCGAGTTTTTACCCGAAATTTGCTGATAGGAAGTCGTCGTAGAAGTAATCTTTCTTTTATTTTATTTTGTTGGAGATGTCTGACCTGGGGTCATGTCTAATAAGCTAACACACTACCTACCAGACTACGGTGACTTCTGCGAAACTAACTATCTTTCCCGTTAGAAAGGCTTAAGCAGATTTCTTTCCATTCTAACCACCAAGTTTCAATTGGTTTTCATATGCCGCGACACGTTTAATAAGCTCTTCCGTCAGTTTTTGTTTTTTGACAATTAAATGAGGTTTCATGGTCACAAGGAAGTCCTGTTTAATTGCAAAGCTAATGAACGTTCAGGAACTGACACACTCTGCAAATCACTTCCAAATCCTAAGCTATGAATCTTGCTCCTTTGTCACATACGTTTGGTCAAAATTGTTTATGATTTGTACCAATCCGCTATCAAGGAACAAATCTATCGGTTTTTCTATGCTCACAGATCATTGTATTTACCCAATATGCCCGCAGACAAACTAAAATTACCTACAAGCGATCAGGAAGAGGGCATTCTCGAATTTATTTGGCACTGCAGGCCTCGAATTAAAAACAAACTTCTCTTAAAGGAATTATCATAATTTGATGTTAGAACGCTTATTATATTCATTAAACTTTTAGATCGAGTCTCAGAAAGTCAAGGTTTAAATTTGAATCTTTGAAACTGTTGATCAAAACTTGTCAGATATCTCTGACGCATCATTTCATTTGGCACAACAACGGATCTCTAAGTGTGGTCAATGGAATTTTAATTAAAAAAAACTGTCGCATGCTTTAATGGGTATTGATAAGCCTCTTTTACAGTGAACGTCAAAAGTAACTGTACATTAAAAAAATATAAATTAATAAATTACCGTTATTTTTATTTTAAAATGTTTCAGTTTTTAAAATTGAAAAAAAAAAATTGAAAAATATTGTGAAATTTTTTTCGGGCACTCTCCTTAAGTGGTAAAAGTTGATTGTTAGAATCGTATCCATAGTGTATAGATTCTTTTGACACTGTATAGAAGGAAATTGTTGTTCACAAATCATCGAAAGATAAATTCTAATAATCACAAAACTAAACTTTTACCACTTAAGGAGAGTGGCCAAAAAAATTTTACAATATTTTGAAATTTTTTTGTAATTTTTTTTTTCAATTTTAAATACTGGCAATGAAATAATTTTCAAATAAAAATAACGGTAATTTATTAGCATATATTTTTTTTTAATGTACAGTTTCTTTTGACGCTCACTGTATGTATATCGAACTATTTCGTGTTCCGTATAATGGAAACAGATCGAAAGTGGTCTTCCACTTTCTATCCAATGCTTATTGCTTATCATCAGTAATCAGTAATCGCCTTTCAAATAAATTTTTAAACAAAAATTTTAAAAATTTATAATTTAAAAAATATTTCCATGATAATTTCAAAATTATTTTATTGTTATTGTTGTATTACATAATAGGTTATGAAATAAAAATTCTCGTAATTATCAAAATCACTTGCATATTTCTCTAATTGAATAAATAAAAATAAAATCAAATTTAAATTGTAAATTACAATGTATATGCCTAATTATCTGTTAAATAAGGCCAATAATTCTTTTATGGAAAATATTTTCAAAATAAAAATTTTAAAATTATTTATTCACAGCATATTGGGGGGTGGGGGGTTTGAGGTGTGTTGACTGTTAGTGTGGCAATGGCTTAGACTAACTCAAATCGTTTTACTAAACATCAATTTATTAATAATTATAAATAAATAATCAGAAAATACATTCACATTGTTGTTGTTAGCCATGCCATGTTTAACAACAGAATTTGGTGTCAACGAACAATTTTTATTTGATTTTGGTTTTCCATTGAAAAACATAGAAATCCACCTCTTGCTTGTGCATATGCCCATTAAAGCCGGAGTAATTTACGTTTATAAATCCTTTATAAATTGGTTGTCATCCATGTTTTAGGCCTGTAATAACCTGTGTTAATGAAATATTTTACAAACACTGTGTAGATGTAGAGAGGATGTATATAGCAAAAAATCAACACACATTGACAGAACACGACAGACATGTATGGATGGATATACGGTGTCTAACTAAAAATCAAATACAGACAGCAACAGCAATAGCAACTGCTTTCTGCAGTTTATGCCATTTGTTTTGAAGGGAATATTTCTTTCAAATATGGTTGACTCCATGAAAAACTGTAAAGTTTTGTTGTAAAAATTATAAAAGTTACCATAACAGCATGGAGTGTTTTTCGTATTACAATACTGACACTTCAACAAAGAAGGTGTGGGTTCTCTATTATAATTACAAGCCATAGTTCGTAATTCACAGTCTGGCTCAGCTGATATGTTCGTAGTTGCTATGTAATATTGGCAGTTATGGATGAAACCAATAAGTAAGTAGTCGTGGTCTTGTAGATTGTACATACATACATACATAATTCACCATTACAACCTTTCAGTTAATATTACGGCCTAGCTACTCACATCACTTATGTTCCGTTTGTTAATTTTATACATGAGTGGCGAGACCTATAGTTTAAAGTCGACTTCGACCGACAGATTTTTGAGAATTTTTTCATGGTAATTTTATTTGCTGTCAGAGTTTTTGCCAGAAATCTGCTGAGAGTAAGCCGCCGAAGAAATATTTGATGTCTGACCGGGGATTCGAACGCCCATTCTGTCTAATTACCCAACACATTACCTACTAGACTACTGCGGTTGTATATTGGTCTAGTAGATTGTATGTTGGCTTCTTAGACGTGAGGCCTTGGTTCAAACCCTAGCCCAGACACTCGCATAAAACCAAACATGAAAAAATATTTCTTCGGCTCTTTTGCTCTCAGCAGTCTTCTGGCAAAAGCTCGGAATGTAAAATAAAATTGCCATGAAAAGGTTTTCCAAACCTATCTTTACGGGTCGGTCGATATTAAACAGTACGTTGCGCCCTTCATGCATAAAGTTAACACACACAACAAAAGTGGTATATGGAACTAGGTTGGAATCCTGACTTAAGTGTTGTAACAACCAAGTAAGTAACGAATGTTAAATAAGAAAAGTATTGGTTTTACCATGTGCACAATGTTCGATGAATATTTTGCACGCTTTGGAGTCAATTTAACATGTGCAATCCACTTAAATGACCCCCCTTTTGATGCTGCTGAAGCCATGATCCATTCATTGCTATATGTCTGCGCATAATTTCGTGTCTTCCAACACTGTTCGAAATCGTTCGATTGTCAGATCATGCAACATTCACCTTGAATAGAGCTTTCGAATTGAACAACAATTTTCTTTAAGACATTCCAGAACCAACAACGTCACTACTGCAACGTATAAGAGACAAACACAAAATACTTAAAATGGTGCTCAATGAACTAACACAGTTCACTACTCTCTTGTCACTTATGATCACCTCCATATTCTTTTGTATTCGATGGAAAAGATCGGGAGTGCCTGGGTGTGTTTTGGTAACCAATTCGGGAATACTAAGCAGTTTATTAACTCGGTCTGACTTTTGTTAGGGTGTGAATAGTGAATTGAGGCCTCAGTAGTCTAGTAAATAGTGTGTTGACTTATTAGATATGATATCACGGTTCAAAACCCTGGTCAGACATCACGAACTAAACGAAAATTAAAAAATATTTCTTCGGTGAATTGTTCTCAGTAGAGTTCAGGCAAAAACTCTGAGAGTAAATAAAAATTTGCCATGAAAAGTTTCTCAAAAATCTGCCATTCGGAGTCGACTTTACATTAGAGCACATGCCGCGTATAAATTTAATACACACTACACAATTGGTGTGAGAGCCTAGATCGTAATCCTGGCTGAAGGCATGTAAAAATCAAATATGATGTTTGTCACACAGCGACAAGGGTATGATTCAAATCAAGGAATTAAAAATCTGGCTTCATTTAATTTTTGCCAAAAAAATCTGAAAGTGATTCCAAGGTAGCAACAATAATTCGCCAGAAGATTTTAAAAGAGCTGTAGAGTCCTGTAGGGATTTTTTTATTTATAAATTGAAAATAAATTTATGCGGTTATCCTTATAACAACATGGTAAAGCTCCTTATTAATACTTCAAAAATATTGAAAAGAAAAGGAGTCTGCTTTCCTTACTGAATATTTAAAAAATTTCTTTCGATTTATGAATTCACAAAATTTTAAGGAAATTCTCATATGAAAACAACATTCTCATTAAAAAACACATACACACACACACACACATATAACTGCCTATTAAAGCTAAAATCAAAATAAATAAATGAATAAACGCTGACCAAACATAAATACGTTAACAAATATTCAAACTTTCTCGCTCTCTCTCTCTTCCCCTATTGTAGTATAAATGATTTACACTTTATGCAGCATACAACAAGGCGGCAATAACAGCAGCAACAGCAACAGTAAAAGCAACATTAACAGCAGAGTGATAGTACGTACGTACTAAACAAATCGTAAGTACTCACTGAATGAGCTGTGTAACTACACACATATACTATGCATGCATACATGTATGTATGTGTGCATGTAAGTTGTATTTGTGTCCCTAAGCCCACTTGAATAAATTGCTCTATAATCCTAAAATATTGTAGTTTATTCATGTATACACACATACACATATATACACACTCACACAATTGTAAAATTGTATGTATATGTTTGTATGTATGTATGTATATATAAGGTGTATAAGCTTTTAAATGTATATGTAATGCTAACTATTCATCTTGTATAAAATTGTGATCTCTCTCTGCTTTCTCTCCGCTCTCTATGTCACTGGCTCTCTGTTACTAAGAGTGTGTTGCGATAGTAAGTGGCTGTGTGTGTGTGTGCGTGTCTATGTAACTTGTTATGTTAAGCATCATTTGTACGTATTTATAAAACACAACAGGAGTAACAACTAAAAAAAAAATTTCGTTTTGTTTTTAGCTTTTTTTCTCTCCGTCTCACTTGCATTGTTTTGTATTTTTCCAGTTGTTAAAACAAACAGTGGCTCTTCAATTGTGTAACCCAACAAACCATTTATATATTGCTGATAAATGTCAAATTAATTCTAACACTCAACCAAATCGTTATTGTCCCACCATTTGTATTAAGCATACAGCGGATGAGAAATGATTTACGTTTGTAATCTGTATCCATGTAAGGATCAAAATCAGCCAAGCAATCATTCTTTGGAAATGTACAGGCTATGCCTCCAACTGATGTGGTGTATCCTCTTGTGACTAGGTAAATAAGTTGAAGGAGAGAGGCAAGAGAGAGTGGTGTTAATGGAAAAACTTCTGCAGCACGAGCATTCCAGGTTTGTCTAGAAATTATTGCTCCTTCTGCTGGTCACGACCACGAGCGGATCTATTCTTTGCGAAATAACTTTTAGGAAAATGGTTCTATATTGTGCTCAAATACGATTCGTAGCAATAGTGATAGAACAGTTAAACACAATAGCAACATTTCGACATTGTTCAGATGAAACAATAATGTTCGATACGCTGCTGTCATCAATATGCATCAATCGCTCTTTCTTTTATGCTGATGATGTCGCAATATAGACTTCATAGGATCGAACCAAACATAGAATTTATATTAAATTTTCTACCGACTAGTAGACCTGTTGTCGCAGTAGTCTAATAGGTAGTGTGCTTATTGGCCACCGTTCAAACCGCTGATCAAACATATCCTACAAAACGAAATATCAGTAGACTTCTGACAAACTTTCGAAGAGAAAAATTGCCATGAAATATTTCTCAAAAATCTTTCGTTTGTAGTCGGCTTTAAACAGTAGGTTCCGTCACTTATGTATAAGGCTAACACAAACATACCTAAGAGATGTAAGAAGTTAGGTCGTCATCCTGGCTGGTCGTAATGAGCAATCGTGTAAGTGTATGTATGAACCTTGTAAATGGTAAAGAGATCAACATGGGTCTTCGGAAACCAAGGTCCTTGAATGTTTTCTTCGAAATTTGAAAGACATGCTGCATCCATCGAACATCATCATTGAATCAAGAGCTTCTGACTATGCAATATAAACAACAGAGTATTAAAATCGACCATATTCACACGATCTCCTTTCGAAGATTGCTCTCACTTTTGCTCAACTCGCTTGACTAGAAATGGAGTAAGAAATGAAAGTTTTAAAGAGAACATCATTAAAAAAAAATAGGAAATAGAGTTGGAGATTGAACAGAATGTTGCAATACCTCTGAATTTAGCCTGCATTCATCTAATGGGTTGCATCTATGACAACCTTTTCATTGAAATACCAGTAAAAGCTCGATATAAATCAAGTACAGCATATATTGTCACTAAAAGCAACAAATTTCAATAAAATAGCTGCCTGTCATACTCTGTAAAAGCTTTGGAAATGTTTGGTTTTGAAGAAATGTACGCAACAGCATGGATAAACTTAACAGTGCTGTAAGGTAGTCCAGGTAAAGTTAATACTCTCGAAACTACCCTCCAGTAACATCGATATAGTGGTTGCTTGGCCCAATGTTAGATTATGCAGAAGCTCTTAATGTTCGTGTAAAAGCCAATGCACCCATTAAGAGTGACTATTTGGTATGATTTGTGGAGCGTAGTCACCATTGGCCCATATTCCTTTGAGAATAAGGAGAGCGCAACCATTACGGTCAATGGAGGCATCTATCGTACCATGATAACCAATTTTTGTGTATCCACTCTTGACGGTATTGATATGAACGATGCTTGGCTTCAACAGGATAGTGCAACTTGTCGTACATCTCCTACCACAATCGATTTATTACGTCAAACTTTTAATGGCCTTTTAACTAGAAGAAATGGTGATGCCAATTAGCCGCCATGAAGCTGCGATTTGACACTTTTGGACTATTTTCTGTGGGTTGCCTTTTGAAGAAAAGTGTTATGCCGATAAACCAGAGACAATTGAGCATTTGAACAGGCGTTGTGCCATTGTCGAAATACGATCTCATACACTTGAAAAAGTGCACGATTGATTTGAACGAATGAGGTACTGTGAGGCCAGCCGTGGCAGCCTAGCCTACATTTACGCTTCATACACTTGTGGGTTAGTAAAGGCAACATATTTTACGTAAACATTTATTGAGAAAGAGATGTGTGATCTGTTCAATCATCTACACAAGAAAGTGAAATTTTCTGTCTCTTTCTCCGTACATTTTCAAATGATAACAATTCGAAAAAAAATTTTTTTTTAAAACTTCTTGTAAATGTTTGCTGGGTTTGTTTTACAAACATAACTAACAAAACAACACTCATGTATAAATAACAAACAAACAATACAATAATTTAAAAGTGTTGTAAACTTGTGTGTGTATATATGTGTGTGTATGTGCATAAGTATGAGCGTGTAATGTGTCGTAACGGTTGTTGTCACTATTTGCTGCTGTTTTACGCCATTGCCATTGTTGTTGTTATTTTTATAGCATAGCATACTACGTTAGTTGGCAACATAAAAATAAAAACAATAAAAATGGAAAACAGAAAAAAAAAGAAGAGAAAATAATATAAACACGCTGAATGAAACATATCCTTGCCAACATGAGAAAGCATACAAAATGATGATGGTGAAAATCCGTTAGTTCTTACACATTGTTATCTGGGGAAATCAGGTATTTGCTTCCGGCCATATGTCTGTCTAAGCGCGACATCAACAATACATGTGTTTACACGCATACATTTATAATCCAACAACACAACCAAATCTAATACAACCAAAGCACAATGGCATGAATGTGTGGTGAAAATTTAAAAACTATTTCACAGGAAAAATTTTTACGTTTTCTCTGCACAAGCCACACAGCCATTGTGCAAATCTGGACCAACCAGCCAGCCATTATTATTAAACGAGCATGAGAAAAAAAATGAGCAAAAAAATAACACAATTTGTGTGGAAAATCAAGTAAAACTCTATAAATTATAGACACTTTCCTATGACAAGAACTAACAAAGTACCCGCTGGAATACCTGCTAACACACTAATACACACTCTCAAACATATACCCACCCATACACATGTATGTGTGTATTATAAATAAAACATATGTTGTTAGCATGTAGAGAACGAGAGAGAGAGAGAGAGAGAGAGTGAGCAGGACTATACATTCTAAAGTAAAGTATGTTTTAAATTATAGCCTGATGTGGTGTTGTTGTTGTTGTTATTTTGTTTATTTTTATTTGTTTATTTGCATGCATGGGAATTCATTCCTGGTTTTATTTCCTTTATTTATTAGTAGAGTTTTCAATTTAAAATTTTTTAAATTCTTTTTTTTTTAAATTTCAATTTCAAAAACATTTTTTTTTGTTTTATTTCGTTTCGTTAAAGTGGTTGTTTGTTTTTTTGTTTTTTGTTAATGTTGTTGTATTTAATAACATCATCACTAAACACAATAAACAAATTTAATAGAATTTTAGTTTCATCAAGCGGAAGTGCACACAGAAAGCAGGGGCATATTTAATAGAACAGTGATGAGTTGTAGTTACAATGCTTTGGTACTTCAAAAGTACTATTATTAATGGTGCATAAGCTTATGTGATTTTCAAATTGTAAAGAATTAATGGGTCTTTAAGCCCGCAAAGTTGCCGTAGTAGATATTGTTTTGGCTTATTAGAAGTAGGTACCATTACTCATGCATAAAATTAACACACAAGCACATTGGACTGAACGTGAGAACTTAGGTTGTAATCCTGACTAAAAGGCTGAAATTTCCAATTAAGCAAATAAGCTTAAAACCTCTACACAAGTTAATTCAGGACCTGGACACCCAATCCCGATAGCGAATATTGTCGGAACTTCAAACAGAGCCACCTCATAAGTAAGCGTTGGATTCAATAACATATCTGGTGATATATTCATACACAAAGGATACTCCTGCCATCAAAATATCTGCTGCAGGAGACCAAATGGTTACCGGCATTATAACAATTAGCTTCTAAGCTAGAAGCTTGACTTTAAAATCTTAGACTAAAATGTAGCAGAAAAAAACAGGCATAAATGGGATCCAGTGAGCCAGATTCCGCATTTTCCATTTCATCCAGTACAACAAAAAGAATCTTCCACAGAGTAAACAACAAATAACAACTACAGACCATCTTAATATGCAGCAGTCGATGAATCTTCATCGCATCTCTTGTGAAATAGTAGAACACAATGAAAATGGTTCCTTACTCTCTACACTAACCAGTAGAACAAACCAAGCAACGACAGATGTCAACAATAGTATGTAACCTGTTGCAGTAGGTCTATTGCTTTTTATCACATCGCTTAGAGTAAAAAGTAGGACTCAATAAGCAGTACGACATCCCAACATCTTCACAAATAGAATTTCCTAAGCAACAGTAGTAGACATCTCAGCATGTAGATCACGTCAAGCATGGCAATGAGCAAAATTCTCACTGTGCACTATAAACAGTACATCATTACCTAAGTAGCAAAGACAGCAACCATGTCTCATCATATAACCTGCTATAGCACGCCAATCTATATCTCATCTCTTGGGAAAGAGGTAGACTCAATGAGTAAAGTTCTTATATCACTTACTCACGCATACATGCATACATAATTGGTTATTACAACCCTTCAGTCAATAATACGATTATGTTGTGTGGAATTATGTTTTTGAGGAATTCTGGCATGGCAATCTGCTGAGAGAAAGTCACCGAAGAAATATTTTTTTCATATTTAGTTTTTGTTGGAGATGTCTGACCTGGGATTTGAACCATGGCCTCATATCTAATAAGCCAACACACTACTTACTAGACTACAGCGATATTGTTCAATACATTGAAGTTAAAGAAGTCTTCCTAAGGCATTCTAGAAGGCAGCTTCGGTGGATTAGATAAGATAAAGAGAGGGGCTTGCTTGAACAGTGCTGCAGGCTCTGTTGGATTTATTCATATTGGTACTAAACAGATGGCAGACAATTCTAATACAAGATTCAACTAATGGTTTTGTGGCTTAATGGTCTACCAGACAGTATTCGTGAACACTCTGATTTTGGGAAATATTTCGTAACAAAAACGACCAATAATAGTCAAAGAAAAAATTTGCTTGGTACATAACATTTCAAGGGAGATATTCAGATGAGCTAAGAATATATAATGAAGTCTCCGCAATGTAGTGCGTAGTGTGTTGGCTTATTAGACGAGAGGCCGTAATTCAAACCCTGGATCAAATGTCTTGAACAAAACGAAATATGAAGACACATATTCCTTTAGGGGACTTCCTCTCAGGGGTCTTTTGGCAGAAACCCTGGGAGTAAGTAAAATTGCCTTGGAAAAAATCTGCCATTCGGGGTCCCGCCATTCATGTATAAAATTAGCACACACAACATAAGTGGTGTGAGAAATTAGGTCGTAATCCAGACAAAAGTGTTGCAACGACCAATTTAGTAAGTAAAGTAAGGATATATAATGAAACAGAAGCGGGGATATTCAGTCCCAAAATGAAATAATCATTAAGAAACGAAATAGCTTGCAATGGAAGTAGTTTCCGTACGACTAGTCAGATCATAACCTTTCAGAGGAGCAGGAAAATTTGGTTGGGAATGTATTCCTTGCGAAAGGAAAAGTGAAGAAAGACGGATGTAATTCTCAAGTCGAAAAGGTTTGTAACAACCTAAACTTTAGATGGGTAATTACCGTGACAAGGGATTTTTCTAATGCAGAGCTGCTACATAAGCTGCTGTTAGCCGTCTAACTAATAAACGGCATTCTACCGGACATTGTTTAATGAAAGAAAACTCTTTCTTAATTGGCATCGATTTAAATCTAATATGTAGACTTTATGATGAGTAAACTTTAGAGTTTGGAACCTGCTTGGCCTTTTTGCGTGCTAGAAGGTATAACCAGGGTATATGGCACTACTAGGCAATAGACAGGAGTTACTCTTGCTGGATTGGGGGAATTATTAGAGAAATTAAACATTACATTACCCTATATATGGTGAAGGTAATGCAATATATAGCCTGACGGCGGTATTCTACTGCCTCTATGCAACAATAAGTACGTTCGTCCTTTTTTCTTTCATTTTTTTTAATCAATCGATGAATAGACATAACACGGACGGTTTTTTGCGTGTTTTCCATCAAGTTATTCAACTCTCACTACATTCTCAGGATCATCTTCGAGACAAAAAAAAGGGAATCGCAAGAATTCAAAGAAGGTTTTGAATGGTAAAATATCGTGATTGATGGTGATTGATGGTGATTGATGGTGATTGATGGCGGATTAAGACCTTCAAAAAAATCTAGTCTGGCTTCTGATTTCATTCTGTATCGTACCAGAAAACTATAAAAAACTTACCATCTCCCATGAATATTTTCAATTATTTCTAGAAACAGTAAATAGAACAGCAGCCGAATAGAGAGGTAGAGCAAGAGAAGGAAAAGAGAAAACGAGGGTTTGAGGAAATAAACAAACAAAAATTTTGTATTGATTGCATTTAATTCATGGTCTAAATAATTAAATTCTTTTATGTTTTTTCCCGAAATTATTTTCTCTCAAATATGTTTAGCAAAACGAAAATTCCATGTACATCACACTGCACATATACATACATACATACACATAAATATGTATGATTATATATTATCTATTATGTTGAAGTGTATGTGTGTGTGTGTGTGTGTTTTGTATTATAATATTGTATTATTTTCATTTATAATAGAAAATTTAATTTTTTTTTTCGTTTATAAATTATAGAAACGGGAAAAATGAAAACAAAATAATTTTCGAAAATTACATTGTTTTTGTTCAATACAATGGCCATTTTCAATTTCTAAACAGACAGTGAGCGTCAAAAGAAACTGTAATCTATGGATAAAATTCTAACAAAGTCAACTTTTATTACTAAAGGTGAGTGCACGAAAAAATTTGTTAATATTTCGAAATTTTTTGTATTTTTTTCAATTTTAAAAACAGGCAATGAAATAATTTTAAAATAAAAATAACGATAATTTATTAATGCTTAATTTTTTTTAAAGTACAGTTCCTTTTGATGCTCACTGTATATGTTATACAAACATATCCTGCTAACATACATTAACGCAGTGTTAAGCTGTTTGTAATTCATTTATGATTTACAAATAGTCAATTTCATTTCATTGTAACACACACACATATACGTACGTGCATGCTTGTGTATGTGTGTATAACCAAATACACCTGCAGGTAAAGATTTATTTGTTTTTCGTAGTATTTGTTAAAAGTTCATTAAAATTTCTGTGTTTTTTTTTCCCAGATTTTTTCCTAATATTGTTGTTGGCTTTATTTGTTTAGAAAAACTAAACAATTGTTTAACAAACTCAAATCGTTTTATAATTAGTTGAGTGTTTATAATTTCAATGAAAACAACAACAGTGAAAAAAAAATATCTTTTTCAATGAAAAACTGTAAACATGGATTTATTTTAATTGAAAAATTTGTTTTTAAGCGATTTATTTGAAATAATTGACTGGAAAATTTATAATGGATTTACGAACATGGTGTTGAGGCCTTTGTTTAGAAAGAAAGAAAGCAAAAAAAAAAAATTAAGAAATAAATTTGTTTGTATACTTACCGCCTCTGGATTGGCAGTGAAATCAATAAAGGGAGGAAATAAACCAGGTTCACCCTTGGGACCAGCAGGACCTGGTGGTCCGGGAGGACCACGTATACTATCACCAGGTGGTCCTTTGGGGCCTCGTTCACCTTTCTCGCCTTTTATTGTACGATATGCTGTAAATAAAAAAGAAAGAGAAAAAATATTTAAAAATAATTACCAGAAATAGAAGATTTTAAATACATAAGGATATATTCATACATAATTGATCATTACAACCCTTCAGTCGCGATTACAACCTAGCTACGCACACCACTATGTTGTGTTTGTTAACTTTGTTCATAAGCAGCTGGATCTACTGTTTAATGTCGACTCCGAATGACAGATTTTTGAGAAACCTCTCATAGTAAATTTTTTTATTCTCAGAATTTTTGCCAGATATCTGCTGAGAGTAAATCGCCACAGAAATATTTTTTAATATTTCGGGTTGTTCGAGATGTCTGACCTGCGATGTATCACAAAATTTAATATACCTTCCGCCTATATAAACAAGTCTTTTAGTTCTAATATTATGGCCATATTTCTAGATACTTAATGGTACATTAAGAAATGGTTCAGGGATTCATATGGAGCTGATACTTCTGGGCGTTAGTAATGTAATGACAAAATGGTAGCTTATAGGGTATTCCTACAATACTTCCTGTAAGCCTATTGCCCTGACAAACCTCAGGATGCTGTTCGATGTCAACAATGCCTATGCCATGCTCTGCTTCTGATATGTATCACGTATATCTTAATGGAAGAAACCTCACAGGTTCCAAGAATGTGTTCCGATTATTTCTTCTTATCGCCACAGAATCGATATCTTGGTCTCATAATAACTCTCATTCGGAATAAATGTACTTTGAGTATACAGTGTCCTATCGAAAGACCAGCTACCAACTTCAGTTCATTTTTTGATGCACGATATAGATCTCTTCTTATTATAGTTTCCCAAAAAACCATTTTGATTTGAGAACAGACTTTTCCTTTTTTTTCTTATTTTTCTTTAAGCAAGCCTTTCCAAACATACGTCCCCTCATCATCTCCAACGACGGTGAGAAAGCTCCAATACTAGTAATCTCTTCTGCTTGCATATTACCGAGAATTTATACGAGTGTCCAGTATTTTCGGACAAACGTCCATGGTTTTTTGGTTACAGAACCTTTGAAGGTCTGGATACGAAAGGAACTGGCCGGTTTCATCCGAAACTTGGGTTGGTTCAAAGCCAACACTAACGGATCGTGCCATGAGGACGTACATCGTACTGCGTAATAAGATAGGTCATATGGATACTGAGTGCACTTGCTTTTGAATGATAAACTATCCGCTAATATAACCTAACCTTTTACTGAGAACTCCCAAATGACCTGGGACCCAGCAGAGAATAACCTTCAATTTAACCTCATAAGAGCCGAGTTTGCTATTCGCGACCTTCCTTTGTTGACTTTGCTACGTCCTGTTTCTCCTATCCAAATTCAATTGAGCTCGTCTTGTCGGAAGATACCTATGAATGCCCTCATGGGTTCGGAATATTTCATTCTGGGAGCAAAAGCTCTCGCTCTTGTACCAAGATACGAAAGTAGTCACTCTTTTAAAAGATTATGCACCTGTATTGCTTTACGCTTTACTGTTGATGAGCTCTTCCCAAAATCATAAAATTTACGAATTAATTTACGAAGAATTTATGGAAGGAGTTGTCAGTTGTTCCCTAATACATTTCATAAAGGTAGCACCTCTTATCAATGCATCCATTGCCTCTAAAGCTTTACAGCTACTATGAAGCATTATGATTGACTCTGGTTAAGTTTAATGCAAACATTGTTCAGCTTATATCCATATTGGGCCAGATATGTCTAGTATATATAAGATTCGATCCATTATTCCATCTTATCCCTGCAAATGAGTGATATTTGTGTGAAACCCATTGTTTACTTCTTTGCAGAGTAAAAAATCTCAAATCTTATGAGCGACATTAATTAAATCTTCTGTTTTACTAGCCTTTGCAAGTACGTTGACTTTGTTGTTATCTTCATTGTTCTTGTGTTGAAAAACGGCTATGAGGGTAACAGTTAAGAGCCTAGCTATATCTTCCAGATGCTTCTAGAATTCTAAACTTTTTGTACACACCCTGTACTGATAAAATGGACCCTCTACTGTTGGTAAATATCCGTATATCCCCATACGATATACTCTGATACCGGATACGCCTAGTAGCTATATTTATAGTCATTATTTCAGCCAGATTAGTAATTCAGTAATTGGGCGGTAAAGTCCTCAATCTATGGCCCAACTTTTGCCTAAGAACGTAGGTGTTTGTAAAACCATTTCTATGGACATTTAATCTTCATATGAATTACGTTTTAAATTTTCATTTAAATCTGCTAACAATTTCAAAAGTCTCACCCTACCCTCGATAGTGTAAGATTTAATGAAAAAATATTCATAAAAATAACTGCCATTAAATCTAATGTCTTACAATTTCATTCAATATACGCAAGACACATCATTTGCATGCAATTTATTGTTAGATTTTCTCAATCCCCCAACCTCCTTACTCCCTACTCTCTCTCTCTTTCTCTCTCTCTCTCTCTCTCTCCGGACAAGTAAATATAATTAATAGAGGAGAAAAAATTGTAAATCCTGTTGCATACATAAACAGCCATAATGATATACCATACCTGCAGGTTGTATTGGTGGTGGTGGTATTGTGGTGGTGTGGTGTAGCGTGGTTGGTTGGCTGGTAAATGTTACAATTTGTTTCGTGTTCATTTGCACACCACAATCAATAGATATGCCTTGAATGCTAACAACATGTGTGTGTGTGTGTATATATGGTGGGGGATAAAAACTTTATAAAATATTACGTGGAATACCAGGTATTTGTGGTCCGTATAGCAGTATTGTACCAGAGTACGGAAAGAAGAAGAAAAAAAATGTTGCATGAATCGAGGGTAAAACATTAAAAACTTCTCCCATTTTGCATTATTAAGGGATATCGTCGTTATTTGCATTTTCATATTCCAGTGGTTATGGCGTTTGCATGTCCACTTTTATATGCGAGTAAGATTTATTTATTGTTGTTGTTGTTGTTGTTGTTGTCGTTGTTGTTGTCATTGTTACAGCAATTGTAGAATTGTCCTACATGCCGATTTCGCATAAATATCACAGCAAAACAAACCTAGAAAATAATTACATTTTATGTTTACATACGAATATATATACGTACGTACGTATGTATGTACACATTATATGTGAGTAGTTTTTTCGTACGCAATTTTCCATGTTTATTTATAAGTATACAGTGACGGATATTTGTTTTAAAGCACACATAGAAGAAAGTCATGAATTCTTTCTGTGTCATTGAAGGAAAATATCACTGAAATATCTGTGAGATTGAAGGAAAATATCACTGAACTGGAAATGTCAGCAAGAAACAATCAAAAGATAAGGAAATATATGCTCGTCGAAGGTAACAGGAGCACAGGATCTCGCTTAGTTTGATCAAAGTGTGACTGTTTTGTGTAATCTTGTCGTGTCAGATTATCTTGCGGGCAGTCTAGGTTAGTTCTTGCCACATTATCTAGTTGTTATCTAATAATATAGCATATCTAGAACCGTTAGAGATTCCTCATTACATTATATAAAGGCTGTTTGTTTACATATTTGACAGAATTTTCTTTAGAAATAATTCTAGAGTCAAGATTTCCAAAAACATTTCGCCATCAACAGTCTTCGCTAAGGTTTTTTGAAATGCTTTCATACTGCTAACCATCACTGTATGTGTGACTAGATGTGTTACTGTATCACTCAATTTCTATTCAACGTAATGCCGTGTAGGTTCTGTTTACAAAATGAAAATCATTGCAGAAAACTATCGATGCCATTATAAATGCTGTACTCGAAGGTAAATAAATTTGCAAAATACCATACCATCCCATACCATTCGAACATTATTGATATTTTCAAGAATATTTTTAAACTTTAATGATAACAATTTCACATAGAAAGACTAAAAAATTCTAGAAAAGAATTTTATCGACCTTACTCAGATACCTCAAGCATTTGGGGATTAAAGTCACTGCTCTGCTCTTGAAATTTTGGTATACTAACCTGCATTTATAGTAGTGATCTGCTCTAACCTATTACACTTAAAGTAAAAACGAATAATTTTTATACTTTTGCCTATCAAATAGGTTTGAATGAAGACAGTATTTGAAACCACAATTTATTTTAAATTTTAGTTCCTTTAATACCTATGCGTCTTCACAACATGTGCCAGTTTCCGGAGTGTAAACATTCTCAAAATAGCTTATAAATCTTAGCAGTGCATCTTTAGCCAAATTGTGCATCTTTAGCCAAATTGTATGAAATTTCTGCCGACTTTAAAGCAACATTTATGTTTATAAAGCAATGGCTGAGTTCTGTTTCCCTGCCAAGTTTATATGGCTAGGCAATATGGGTGTTGAGCGATTCTAGAGATGATACCTTCGAATATTTCAGTATCATATGAGGTATCTGACAAGGTGGGCCCCTATCATTTGAATATAATATGCGGAAAGCGGAAGTTTATCGCACTGAGACTAGCTTTTTAGAATGTGTCCAATTGCTTGGGTACTATACCGGCAATATTGCTGTGCCTTCAGTGATATTGAATGTATAAGGGAATCTGCTATGATGCCAACATTTAGAGACGTAAGGCTTATGTGATCACATGTTATGGCCGTCATATCGACATTGATGTCGGTCTGGAGATCAAGCAATTAACAATTGTCTAGCAGAGGCCTATATCGGGCGAATGAAATAATGGCACCACAGTCTAAATAGTATTCCAGAGTAGGTGATGATGATAAAGTCGTCTTAGTCTAGTAGGTAATGTGTTGGCTAATTAGACGAAAGGTCGTGGTTCGAATCCCCGGTCAGACATCAAAAATAAAATATGAAAAAAATATTTCTTCGGCGACTTCCTCTCAGCAGATTTCTGGCAAAAACTCTGAGAGTAAAATAAAATTACCATGCAAAGTTTCTCTTTCTTCTTCTTTCTTTAAAATGTAGATCCCGTCACGCAAGTATAAAATTAACACACACAACGTAAATGGTCTAAGAAGCTAGGTCGTAATCCTAACTGAAGGGTTGTAATGGCCAATTCTGTATGTTATGTTATGTTATGTAGATGATGATTTTCGTATTAGAACCGACAATATTTGAGATTCTCAACGACATCGGTATTGTTCAACATATTTCAGCTTTCAGAGAGGCCATAGGTATGATATCCTTTTAAATATAGGCTGCTGGAAATTCGACAGACGAGTAAGTAAGCTAACTAATTACGTATGTAAGTCATCTCAAGTATCTTATGGGTTGCTTTTAAGATTAGAAGAGTCTATTTTCGATTGCGGCAGTCTAGTACTTATTGTGTTGGCCTATTAGACGTAAGTCTGTAGTTCAATGTACGTCTTAAACATCACTAACAAAACGAAATAGGAGAATATATTTCTTCGTGACCTTATCTTTGCATTTTTCTGGCAAAAACTCTGAGAGTACTTCCATGAAAAGTTGCTCAAAAATCTCTCGTAGGTCTCACCACTCAGGGATAAAATTAACACACACAACTTGGGTTGTATGAGAAACTAGGCTGTTATATTTACTAAAATGTTGTAATGGCCAATTAAAGAATTAATTTTCTGTTTTAATTAATGAAGGTCCTAGCTGAAGAGGCTATTTAAACCTGAATCTTTTAAGCTAAGTAAAACATGCAGAATGCCTTTATCAGCTAAGCTAATATCATCACAGCCTCTTTTAGCTGCAGATGGAGTTCCTATAGGTTTGTAATCTCTTGTAGCTTGGCATACCACAGAGATATGTGGCTAACGAGTGAGCTTCTAAAAGGGTTATTTTAAGTACAATTATTAATTCCACGCCAATTTATTTCTCTTTTATTTGGAAACTTTAAAACAAAGTACTTTACATTTCAAATACTTACGTCTTTCATGTGGATATTGTGATTGCGGAGGCGGCATACCACTGCCATCGTAAATGCTTGTGGCCTGTAATTACAAAAAAATATTTTTTAGTTATTTCTTCGGGATAAACTTCTAAAATAAGTTATTTTCAATTTAATAGAGTTGTTAATGTTGCTTAAGAATGAAATTTATTTTAATTTGAAAATATATATACGCAGTGTGTTCTTATGTATTATAGTCTCTTGGTTCTTGTCTATCATATCCAAGAGAAGAGGCTCTACCAATATTTTAACCGGCATTGGGAAATGTGTGCCTTTATTAGCTAATAGGGCTTCTACGTTTGTTATTCGCGGATGGTCTGTTTGCCACCAGTTGCCAAGATATTCAGTCCCACTAAGAGTGCAAATTTATCAACTTTATGTGAACATACTTATTGTTACGAAAATGGAAATGGTGTAACATCGTTTAACAATAAAATGTTAAAAAAAAGCTACAAAAACAAAAACAACGGACTTGTTTGTCTGATTAACAAATAAACAAAAATAGAACAACAACATCAGTATAACAAGACAAAGGAAAAAGCAACGTAAACAACAAACAACAACAACGTTAGGAACAAACGTAAACAACCTATACTAACAACAAGATAGTAAACATGTATGAACATGTTGTTGTAAACATGTTGTGTACATTCAAAGAATTCTCATGAAGGCGAAGACCACAACCTTCGCCTACGAGAACAATCGCCTACGAGACTGTTTACTTCGCTATATAAAACGCAAGGCAAAGCATGCAAAGTCGGAGTAGAAGTTCAGTCAGTCTTGTGTGAAGACACGTTGCGTGTGAAGTAAACCAATCGTGGTTTGAATAACTCCGTTACAAAGATCTAGAGAACAATTGTGTAATAATTGTTATTGTTTATCGCAAAAGGCATAAACAAAGGAATAACAAATAAAGCAATTGTTTTTGTTAGAAACAGTTGTGAACAGTGGCACACAAAAGTTGTGTGAATAGTAAAGAATTTAATTAAAAACTAAACACAAATTTATTTTTATTTTAATTTGCAATTTATTTCAAACGTTTTTAATAGGTAAAAACGTAACAATATATTTCGTCTACTTCAGAATGCCTTCTATAATTCTTAGTCTATTTCTAAATCATTATAAAATATTTTCTTCATTAAATTCTGTTAAATTTTATATTTTCTTTGTATGTTTGCCTCGTCTAAGCATAATAATTTCATTTACAACGAGATGCAGCACAGATTAAATATTTTATTTATAAAATATTCAATATTCTGTAACATCTCCAGACTTTAAAAATCCCTTCTCACTTTTACCATAAAATTGAAAAATTACCCAAAAACAACAAAAAACAATTTAAAGTTAAAGTTCTCATACTGTGCGAATCACACAGTGTAACCAGCGATCAATAAAACAAAAAAAAAAACAACAATAAATATAACAAAAACAACACATTTATAAAATACAATATAAAAATAAAAGGAAAGAAAAACTAAAAATGCAAAAAAATCTAAAATAAACGTTGTTGACTAGTGCATCTTTCTATGTGAAGTCCGTCCTTGACTGACTGCCAGGCTGCTTGACTATTGCTGGCTGCCTGACTATTGCTGGCTGCATGACTAGTGTTGGCTACATGAATTGTAACTGTGAAGGTTCAGGGCAATAATACAAAATGCCAATAAAAATCACTTATGCAAAAAAGTCGGTAAATCCTCAAATGACAGCAACAATAGGTTTTACTACCCAACAATATTTCACTTTTCACATACAAAAATGCCACAAAAAGCAAAATAAAACAGAAAATAAAACTTAACAACAGAC
>QOCX01000037.1:761637-816376 GCA_005959815.1 Sarcophaga bullata | reverse complement strand
GGAAACGGAGACCCAAACTTCTCACAAAAAGGTAAAGAAATCCTTTGTCGGCAATAAATATTTGTTAACATTATTCATTCGTTTTTATCACAGCATGACATGGCAATATTAAAAATATGCTCGTCGGCGACATACCATAAAACATTGTTGAAAAAAGAATTTTTATTGAAAAAAATATGAAACTGAATTGAAAAATATTTTCAATTCTTCAATACAAACAGAAGGAACAAGAATAAAAACTAAGATCACAAATATTTATCAACACTTTTCATAATTATTGAGAAAAAGGTAACATTTTAGCATACAACTTAATCTGTCTGTCAATTTATTATACTAACCTAGATCATCTGGCAAAATGAATAGAGAATAGTCCTCTGAAGCATGCATACTTGCAGGGGTGAGTGATTTTTCTATGCCAATATCCTGTAAGGCCTACAAACAATAACTTTTGCGATCTTCACGTAAAATCAGTCCATCTGGATGAATCCCAAGTAACCAAAGCAATGCGCATATTAAAGAACGACAGAAAAATATCACAGGGGAATTCTTTAAAGCCAAGACAGTTTTTATTTCAGAGATATTCAAACAAATAATTTAAAATTATTGCCTCTTCCACCGGGGTACATTTGAAGTAAATTATGGAGACATAATTAAACTGTTCATTAATGTCTATTAATGTTAGGAAGCAACGTCTATATACGTATAATGATCATTTGAATGATTTGATAAGAAATATGATCACAACTCTTAATACCAAAATAAACACTTTAACTCTTACTTACTTACTTACTTACTTAATTGGCCATTAACAACCCGATTAACGGATTTTGGCCTGCCGCAACACATCCTTCCAGGCGCCTCTGCTTCTTGCGCGCCTACGCCAGTTGGTCACACCAATCGATGACAGGGCTTCCCCGATTTTGTCCTTCCAACGGATACAAGGTCGTCCTCTTCGCCGACTTCCGTCCTTTTTCCCGTCTCGCCGGAGCATCCTCCTCCATTCGAACGACATGGCCGAGCCAGCGCAGCCGCTGGATATTAATACGCTGCACAACGTCCATGTCGTTGAGGAGCTCATACAGCTCACTGTTGTATCGGATGCGGAAATCTTCGCCAACTCAGACTGGACCGAAATTCTTACGTAGGACTTTTCTCTCGAATACTCTCAAGGCCATAAAGAAGCACGGGTGGGATGAGCGTCTTGTAGAGTATTAGTTTCGTCGTACAAGAGAGGTCTCTGTTACTCAATTGCCTATTGAGACCATAGTAGCACCTGTTGGCAAGAGTGATCCTGCGCTTGATCTCCAGACAAACGGCATCTTTTCAAAAACTGCTAAATACAATATCTGTAAGTATATTTTCTTCTCTACTACGAACGCAGATATTAATTCCAACCCTCGATTTACATTTTTCCGTAGACGATCTAAATAGAGTGATATATTGAATAAGACTCATTGTGATATAATAAACAATATAAACTATGAATTGAGCGTCCACCAAACGATTACACCTAAAAAGACCACCATATAATAAATAAGATGATGTTTCGTATTTTTCTGTTTTTTATTTTGTCTTAAAATAAAAATAATAAAACAATTGTATTTTTTTTAACTAGATAGAATATAACAAATTCGACTAAAACAAAGAGAATGCAGGTATGGCAAATTAAAATGAGTTCTATGATTTATATATTTAACATTGAAAAAATATAAAATACTTTAAGTTTGACTATAAATGCAATAACAATAATGAAGTAAACCAAATAACGTAATTAATGAGAAATAAACTTTATAAATTACAAAACAAAAAAACATGAATAATTGCGACTAAACACTATGTACAAAAAGCTTTAGTTGCACACGATTGTTTCACAAACATGTCTAGTTAATTAGACAGGCAATATTTTTAAAGTTTTAGGAATCGGTGTAAAATGCATAAAGTAAAATATTAACGATTGACTTAGTAATAAAACTTAAAACACGTTGCCCTTAAAGAGTATCTATTAATATTAATGGAGACTTCATATATATTATTTTCTTGGTTTCACTATTAACATATAATAACTAATTAAAGTTGTGTTAATGGTGGTATCTCGTTTTATATACTCCGTCTGTCTGTCTTATCAATCTTCTTCAAGTATTTAATAAAAAGCAAAATCTAATGACGATATTCATTTAGTTTATGACGTGATTTTACAAAGTTTTTAGTTTATTGGGCCTTTTTAATGGCAGCATTTTGTTTTGATGTTTTCATAGGCAATGGATTCTCTATACTTTGCTTATATAGATTATTTAGACCAAATGCAGCTCTAACATTGTCCGAGGAAAAGAAAAACTTTTGTAATTTTCCTTTAGCATCAGCCATAGGGCGACGTTCCACTTCTTTGCCATTTTGAAATAGAATTACTGTAGGCAATTGGCGTGAGAAGCTGCTATCAGAGATGCGATACTTTTGCGCCATTTCTGGAAACCGGCCAATATCAATCTTACCAAATTTCAAATTATCCAGATTGTATTCGGCTGACAGTTCGGCAAATATGGGGGCAAAATTAACACAGGTTGGATTCCATACCGTGTAGAAACAAATTAACCAATTAATACGTTTTTCTCTTGCCAATTCATCTTCAAAGGATTGCGCGGTACGGAAGTAAGTTATGTGTTCAGGACCCTTATATGTAGGCTCGGGTAGTAACATACCTACTAAAACACAGAAGAGCAAAAATCCCAAGCCATAGCGAAAATCACTATAAGCCCATAATATACCATTGGCCACTTTTGTATATAAAAACGAAGAGGACAAGTAATTGATCATAGTTACGCTTCCAGTTTTCCGACTCCGGATCATTATCACAATAAGTAAAAAAAATAAAATTTCTGTTTCTCGGCTGTCCAATTCACACATTTCATCTTCACCGCGATGCTTAAATATTCTTGTACATATTGGTATGGTCTTTTTGGCTATTAAATATGACAGGGCCATTATAATATTAACCCAATAGTAGGGTTTCGCCAGAGAACGTAATTCCTTTTTCATTGTCATCTTTGTGATGGAATTTGGTTTCGTCTCCAGTAATTCGTTAGATTTGTGATAATTATATCACTAGAATTCACTTTATTTTAGCTTTTTTTACAAAACGTTTAATTAACAGTTTCCGTTTATTAATAGCTTTAGATTTTCGCAAGAACTTTACGTCCCCAAAATTAAATTTAATGAATCCCCATGGAAAAAAGAAAATCAACTGAAGAAGAATGATGGTGAATAAGAATACGAAACATTTGTTGTTTTTATTTTTAAATGTCAAGTCTCATATGTCAAAGAAGATAAGGCAGTTTTCATAAACAATTGTTCAAGATCTTTTTATAAATATATACGAATATATCATGTATAAATATGTCTTGCATTAATTTTTATTAATATATATTTAATATTTATTTAGCCTAACATAACAACAACATAAAGGGTGAGTTTGATACATTATTTGATATGATACCGGACAATTTTATTTAATAATTGTTTTATTGTTATTGATTGCCTACCTGTGTCAGAAAACTGCACTACCTAACTAAGTAATTATGTTATAATTACCCATTTATGACGGCTTGGTAGCCCTGGGAATGTTTACAAATATGAGTCGCGATAATTTGGTTCCTTCAATTATCATTAATCTCTGAACGTGTAAACTTGTATTTTGTTTTTTGAGGATAATTTAATTTAGTTTCTTAAAAATGGCATCATCTGTACATTGTCAACTATGGATGGGAAGTGTAAGTATATTTATAGTAGCTATATTTTTAATATAAAAACATAAAAATTATTACTTCTCCACTTACAGTTGGAAGCCTATATGACGGAAAATTTCATTATTGCAGCATTTCGTAAAATGGGTGAAGATCCTACTACAGTGCGTTTGATGCGTAATAAATATACTGGTGAACCAGCGGGTTATTGTTTTGTTAATTTCGCCACTGATGAAAAGGCCATGGATGCTATGCATAAATTAAATGGAAAACCAATACCTGGCACGAATCCCATTGTTAGATTTCGTTTGAACAGTGCAAGTAACTCGTATAAGTTGCCGGGCAATGAAAGAGAGTTCAGTGTTTGGGTAGGAGATTTAAGTTCCGATGTGGATGATTATCAATTATACAAAGCGTTTTCTTCAAAATACACCTCCATTAAAACCGCAAAAGTTATCCTAGATAGTTCTGGTTTCTCTAAAGGTTACGGTTTTGTGCGTTTTGGCATCGAAGATGAACAAAAGTCAGCTTTGTATGACATGAATGGATTTACAGGTTTGGGCTCGAAACCTATTAAAATTTGTAATGCCGTGCCAAAGCCTAAAAACGAATTGGGTGTAGCTTTAGGCACTACCAGCAATTATGGCTATGGTGGTTCAACCAATGTGGGTGCAACTGCCACAGCCTCAAGCGCCGATTATACACAATATTATGATCCTACCAGCACATATTGGCAGGGCTATAATGCATGGCAAAATTATTATGACCCTTCGGGTGTTGGCGCCACAGATGCTACTGGTGCTTACTATCAACAAAGTATGGCTCAATCGCATTCAAATCCGCAAACATTGGCCCAACATGCTGAAGCTTGGAGTGCTCAGCGTAGCGCTCAATATGAACAACAAAATGCTGCTGCAGCCGCAGCTTCAAATGGTGCAACAGCCGAAGAAGATGACTATGCTTTGGTCGAACATAAATACACATTAGATGTTGATAAATTAAATCGTGAAGCTCTGGATTCCGATCGTAATTTATACGATGCATTGGAAAGTTCTAAATGGTTGCCCTTGGAGCAATTAGAAGTTTATTAATTTTATAATATTTATAATTTTTAATATCCCAGATTTTTTTTCAAAAATCTTAAGCATTCAACAAAATGGCATCCAAGCAAAGAATAATATTGGTTGACATTTTATTTTATTTTTTTTAAATAAAAATATTTATAATTTAGAATAAATTGCACTAAAATGAATTTGAAATTGGTATTTAACTTATTCAATTACAACTTCAAGCGAATAAAAATTAATTTTTTTGTCCATAATTTGTATCACTTATGTTTGCTGAAAGAATAATTTGTTTCAAATAGAAAATCATTAAAATTTGCATTTTTACTTAGTTCATTTTGAAAATCTATACGCTCTGTAGTTGGTTAGTGGATATTATAACTGCTGTATATGTAATGCATTAAATTTGTTCAATAAATACAAATAATTAGGTATTATACCTCCTGTATATAAAAATCCTAATTTGATATAAAATTAATATCCATTGAATAACAACAAAAGAGTTATAACTCATCATTTAAATTTACATTTTTATTTTATTTATTCCGATTTTTTCAATGTAATTTCCTTAAATAAAGATTGCGGTTCCTTAGTTTTGATTCAAAATTTCATGTCTAGTCTAATTAAAGAAATTGTCATTTATTATAAGCAAAAAAAAAGTGTATAAAACTACTTAAATAAAGCAGTTATTAGTTATATAGATTTATAAATAATAAGATATTTTGTGGAAGATAGGCAGATTCCTAAGTATTTACATATTTATAATAGTTAACCATATTAGCAATTCATTTTGATTAGATTTTAATAAAATATAAGCATTAAACTACTTTTACCATAAGTTCTAGGTATAAAAAAGTAGAAATTAGTGTGTTTATACATATAAAAAACAATTAAACAGTTACAAAACAATACAAAAATGAAGAAGCCAAATTAAAATTTGTTAAACGAGAGATACATTATAGAAAATGGATGTGAATTCATTTATATATATGAATTTGGACGATATACTAAATGTTTGGGATAACGTCTAACATCTGTTGAAGAATGTTGTCGTATTGTAGTTCTGGTTGTTGCGCTATCAGATGTTGTTGAGATTGGATTATCAATTCCTGATAATCATTTGGCTTTTTTAGACTCTTTCTTTTTACTGCTGCTGCTTTCCTTAACCTCTTTCTTTTCCGACTTTTCCTGGGGTTGATCTTCATAGCTATATTTATAGGAAATAATTTTTTTTTAAATATACGTCTTAAAACCAAGTAAAAATATTTTTACTTACGCAAACAATGTTTTTAGTTCACCACGCACAAGAGCCACCAAAAGAGGAGTACCCATGCATGCTGGGACCAAATATAATAAAGCTGGTTGGGCATGTTTAAATACGTGCATCACAAAAATTGTAGCCATTAAGCCCATAAAATATGCCACTAAAGTTGAGTAGAAGTAAATGCGATTCTTACGTTTAGTGCTGTGATCAAAACGCAATAATAAAGCGATGAAAATGCCAGGTATAACAATATCTCCCAAGCCCAACATAGCAAAGTTTGAAGCATTCAATCCGTTGGTCAATAAATCTTGTGGAAATACTAGCTTAATGGGAGCCTCAAAACTCTTGGCTACAGTGACCATAACGTTGGTTCCAAATACCCAGAATATATCGTAGAAAAATAGGCCGCCTAATAAAATGCAACCAGTAACAATGTTATTCAAATGCAACATTTCAACGCCGTTAACGGCAAAAGCCAAACCAAACATATTGTTGGCAATCCAATGTTTCTTTAACAGATACCATACTCCAATGATGGCCGATATTACCAAACATACAATATCGTGGGTAGAGAACTTATAGTTTATAATGTCTTCCTTATTTTTGCCTTCACCTTTTGTGAAATGTATATGGAATGGTATTTTAGGTACTGCAGCGGGCATTAATGAATTGGCTATTGGACTTAGTAAATGCGCCAAAGCTATTACGCCCAAAACAAAGAAATAACCTGTCAATAGCAAGTTAATATGATCTTTGGATGTTACTTTAAATGTTATATAAAGACCGAATAAAGCTAACGAAGCTATGAGTGGGAAAAACATGGCATCTTTTTTTGTCATTGTGTCTGTTTTTTCACCGCTTATCTGAAATAATTAAAAATCACCATTTGTTAAATATTAAATTTAAGTTTCAATGTTATTAAATTTATTAGCGTAATGAAATAAAACTAATTTTGAAGGCATTTAAATCATATGCTATGTGAATTAATACAAAATCACAAATCTTGTGATGTTCAATTTAATACCACCGATTTTTTAAGAAATCAACAGGATCATTACCTGACGCAATTTTACTTGTCTAATAAATTCTACATTTAAGTAATGTCGCATAAGCTTTTTTATTTGTGTACAATAATGATTGAGAAACAATTGTTAATTTTTAGTATACACAAAAGCTACAGATGTTCATTTAGGAATTCCCCAAGTCATAAGCAATGCCTACAGTATAAAATGCCCAAATACATAAATACAAAAATGAAAGCATTTAAGAATTGTATAACTAACAGCAAACATTAAAACTAATAAATAAATTTGGAGGGTGATTTTGGAGATATAAATTTGTACATGATGTGTATATAATTAGGTACCTATAATAAAACCAAATATGTACTTATTTAAAACTATAGTTTGTAATATTTAGGATTTTTTAAATTAAAATTGTTTTTCATGATCCCCTGAAGTTTAACTGAATAATGAAAATTGCGAGGACAGAAAAGATCTAAGAGATGATATATGTACATCCCTTTTTGATAAAAATAGAAACAAACAATCATTATTACATTCTTACATCGTGTACAAAGCTTAGCATTTTGTAAAATCTTGAAAATAAACCTATTTTGTTAACATGATTACTAACACATCGTTTAACAGAAATGGTATACTTTTTCTATATCATTTTTACTATTCGTACTTCAAAAATGGGGTTATTTCTGTTGAAACTGAGGTAATTTTACTTTAGCGGTATTGAAAGGCTTTCAATAACAAAATAATTGCTGATGTGGTTTTAGACGTGAGTGGTTTGCATAAAAAGGCTTCAAAAATAAAATTTCACATGTTATACTTGTTTAGTCTTAGTTGCCTGAGATTGCTGACAATAATATATAGCAATCACCCCCTTTTTTACCAACAACAAGTAAACCACAAACTATCAATCAGTCATACTATATGCTCACAATCAATCCATCAATTTTATCAAGGCATTAAATATAAAATAAACTTACCTTTTTCGCTTTGTGTAATTTAACAGAGCGAATGGAACCAAACACAATTGGTAACATGGCCATTATGACCAAGCTGCCATAGGCCACAGCAATACCTTCTGGAGTTGAGGGAACTTTAGCATTTGTTATGGTTTCAGTTGCATTCTCAACAGCCGCTGAGTTGGCTTGTTGCACAGCCTCCACTACCTGGTCAACAACTTCTCCCGACATCTTAAATTCTCTATTTTATTTATGTTATAAATAATATTTTTTACACTCAATATTGTTGATTTTCCTCGAATTCCTTGTGAAAAAGACAGAGAAATTCGTATGGAAAATAATGACACGCACTCAAATACTGTTTGCCGTCACTCCAAAAAGTCGGTGGAAGAGGAAAAAAGTTGAAGTATAAAAAATCATCGACGTTTTCTTTTTGTGCCTTGAGTGGTTGTCAACAATACGGCATTATCGTTTTCGATAAAGGTTGACGTGTCATTTGTAGAGTTGCTTTTTTAACGTAAAAAAGGAAATTATTGGAATGAGGGATATTTATTTATAAAACTAAAATGGTAATTTTTATATAATTATTTTATTATCTATATATATATTTTTTAGATTGCAGATATTTTAAAATCGTTTTAATTCATTCCATTACTCATGTTTAGATCTTACATATATTATTAATTAGAAATTAACTAAAAAGCCGCATCGTTTTGTGGATATAGTAAAAATCTAATAGAGTTCTCTTGATCCTAATCCTTAATCAAATTATACTAACCCATCCATGCTGTAGTATTAAACTCTTATGATACAGCTGGAATTTCAATTATACGTTGTACGATAGGTATCATTGATATTAAAAACAAATAAAAAATGTTTGATATTTTCCAGCTCTTAGAAAACTTTTTAATGAATTGTGATATAACTGTTATCAAAGGATAATTGAAAATAAGTTGTAACTAAACTTAAAAACGGTAAGAACAATTTTCTTATGTACTGTAAAATTCTAATAAACAGCATTGCCAACACGTTTACCATTAACCGCAGCCAACTTCATGAACAACATCTAAACGGAATTGTCATTCCCGGCTGCTGAAAAATAAAGTAATAATTTTGCAAATATTTTATTATTTTCGAATACAAGCGACAAATAAATTATAATTTTATAAAATGGAAACTATTTTGGGAATTCGTGGTCCAGACTTTGTAATGGTTGCTGCCGATACAACACAAGCACGGTCTATTATTGTAATGAAAGAAGGTATGCGTTTTGAAAGGCTTTTAAACAATAATGACTTTACAATTTTTGTTTTCGTAAGGAGTTTAATTATATTCTTATATATTTAAGATGAGAATAAAATACACAAAATTGCTGATAATTTAATGATGGCAACTATTGGCGAATCTGGAGACACAGTACAATTTACAGAATTTATTTCTAAAAATATTGCACTGTACAAAATGCGTAATGGTTATGACCTAAGTCCCAAATGTGCTGCCCACTTTACCCGTAAAAATTTGGCCGATTATTTGAGATCGCGTACACCTTATCAAGTAAATATGTTTGTCGCTGGGTAAGTAAAGTATTAATAAATTCGCTGTTAATTATAGTTATATAGTTTGTCCAAGAAATGGCTCACGTTGTGTTCATAAGATTTCATATAAAATCCATCGCGTCCCTATTGAAAACCATAAATGCTTAATTTCTTCAACTTCTTTAAATGGATGGAACTTTGAATCAAAAAAAAAAATAAATAAATAAATAAATTAGATAAGTGATCTCATGTAAGTTAAAATGTCACAAAATAAAGTACACGAAGTTTTACTGAATGCCGGGTTTCAGAATGGGGTTGAATGTATGATTTTCTTATGTTAATGTCGCATGTTTGAAATGTCTCTACTTTTTTATCTCCCTTTAACTCATATCATTTTCTATTTAAAATTTATTTCTTTTTGCAGCTACGATCCCAAAGAAGGTCCTGAATTACACTACATTGATTATTTAGCCAATGCTAAATCGGTGAAATACTCTGGTCAAGGTTATGGTGGCATGTTCTGTGCTAGTATATTCGATCGTTATTACAATGATCATTTAACCCAAGAAGAGGCATATGATGTGCTTAAAAAGTGTGTAGTAGAAATACAAAAACGATTGGTTATCAATTTGCCTAAGTTCAATGTTGCAGTGGTTGACAAAGATGGTATTAAGGAGCTGAATCCGATAACTGCACAATGTCTTATTGGTTACAAGCCCTAGATCTATCAATAATATTATTTAATCATTTAAATATTAGAGCATTTGAAATGCGTTTTAGAAATGGAAGAAACCAATTTCAATCTTTTTTGTATAAAAAATGGTTAAGAAAATAAAACAAATGCTTTTTATTGGGTTTAACTGAATTTACAAATATTTATTTACATTTCAGCTTCTAAACTATTGTCAATTTCTTTAGGCCAATCTAAATCGATAGCCATTACATCTAAAGCCATTATATCAACTGGTTGTCCGATTATGGAGGACACGGAAGGAGCTGTTCTACCAAACTCCCCATGAACCAGTTCTTTTATATAAGTGCCAGCCTGGCTGACGACATCGATTACTAACATTTTAGGGTTATCTCTATGTACCATGGCCTTAAGTTCATAAATCATGCGAGGTCTTGTATGCAATGGACGTCTATGCAGAACGCGTATGGGCGTTTTTTGTTTTATTTCAAAACCATCTGGTTTATTTAATTTCTCTAAAATTTCAGCGGTAGCAGGTTGTTGGAGAACACATAACGCCCGATAATACTTTTTCTTTTGTTCCTCTCCTGACTTAATATGTACCAATTCTTCCCGTTTAACCATTTGCACATTGCGTACGGACAGTTTCAACGATTTATCTATTTCTTTTTCCATACGATTTGCCTCCGCGGAGGACAGAGTAGTACGAAAAGAATTTGGTATTTCCAAAACGAAGGGTCGCCCCTTACCTAAGCAACGAACATCAACATCTTCTCGTCCACTGGACATAAAAATTACTTTTGAGGAGTCTTTACTACAAAATAAAACAAAAATAATGTACAATTGAGAGATAACAGATAAAGATAACAGAAAAAAAAACTTTACCAAAAATAAGGTGTTACAGCTCTCATTATAATTTCCTCAATACTATCTTCCATTACACGTTGGCCATTCAGTACCCAAGGTGTGTGAGACAATTCACGAGAAATTTTACGGTAACGCCCTGCTACAAATACGGTGGGTCCGAACAACTCAATAGATTCCAAAGTTAAATACTCTGATGATGCCGGTGGTGGCACCGGAAAAAATTCTTTAAAGGTTTCAATCTTTAACCTTTTAGGTGTGTACTGTTTTTCTAAAACTCCTCTAGATATCACTTGTCGTTTTGTGTTTGGTGCGGTGGGAAATGCTTTGTCATGCAGTTGTTTTAGTTTTTCCACCTCCTCAGATTCCTGGTTATGTGTCAACTGTATGTTTATCATAATGCCATTAGCATCATATTCTTTTTTCAGTTCTTTACAAATCGTTGGGTTGATAATCAATTTAACCGCTTCTTTTAAGGGCACATCCAAAGCACGTTCCTTATCAATTTTAGTACCAAATTTTTCTATTATAGCAAACCACATAGACAACTGACGCACTTGCAACAGCATAGGCATACTGATGGCTACAACAATGTCATTGCATTCAAAATTATGTATGTCTGTCTTTAGGATTCGTTCTATTAATTGTTCCTGAAAATCTTTCGAAAATAAACCCAAACAACAAGGGCATACTTCTAATTTCTGTTTTTTCAAGGGACACTCTTCTTTTTCATCTTGGTTCTCTGCTTCATAATTCACTTTCAACTAAAATTTGACATTAGGATTAATTTGTAATAAATTCACTTATTCCACTTACTTTTTCGAAGCTTTCTTTTAAATTTTGGTACTCATTGCCACGAGCTTTTAAATACCTTAATTGACATATTTGGCAAACACCACAGCCTTTAAGAAAATCCACTAAATCTTGATTAAACATTATGCCTTATTATTTACAGTAAAGAAATAAATTGTTTACAAGCCGAGATGTCAGCTATTTTAACACGTGAAATATGTAAACAAATGAAAAACAATAAGAAAATATTATATCGATAAAACAGTTCAACTTTGACATTCAACTAACAGCTGCTTAACTACTTTTTAAATCAACTGCTAATAGTAAATTTGTTGTGCACAACTGCACTAAAATTTAATAAATTCCTGGAAAGTTTATTAATTTTTAAACAAAAAGGTAAATTTTCGTTATGTAAACCTTTAAAAAAGTATAATTTAAGTGTTACAAATTGTTTTAATCAAATTTGTTACAATAATATAGAAATATAAAGTAAATCAATCTCATATATTGACATTGGGATATTGTTACGTCATGAGAGACTCCTGTCAATCTTGGATAGCATTTGTTATAAATATTAACATCGGCTGCAATAATTTTAATCTATTTTGTTCTTTTTAGTCCATTATGCCTATTACACCATTCTTCCGTTCACCTTTCACCGATTTGACTGGTAGTTTGATCAATCATCAAACGTACGATAAATGCGGTGAATTGGAAATGAACATGATGGACTGTTTGGAAGCTTACGGCGCAGAGAGAGGCAAAAAGATGTGCAAGGATTTAGTTGAAGATTTTAATGAATGCTACACAATGCACAAGCAAATGAAACGTTTCCAGGTCAGTAGTTATTATTATTTAAAAAAATTGATTTCACATTTTGTTTTCAATAAGAGCGAAAGTATGTTGAAGCAGAATAAGGCAAGCCATGTTTGAGATGTTATCATAATCTCATTTCCCGATAATTGTAATAATTTTTACTTGGATATTAATCGCTCGGGCTCCTATGCTGCGTGTTTAATTATGGGTTTCAAAACCCACATAATAAAAGTTTAGAATAACTTTTTTTTGTTATGGCCTCACAACCTACTGAATGGAACCTGATTTTAATGTAGTCCAACTGGTCATTAATTAACATTGCTTCTACCAGATTTTAGTCATTTTTGCGTTAATACTACGGCAATATGGAAACAATAAATAACTCCAGCCCAATCTATTTTCAAGGCTTTGCTAAAATTGCATATTATTATACTTGCTCATATTGAAAACAAAAATACATCAAATTCGTTTTTCATGGTATTAAATATTCGCATAATTTTATAATTTCCTTTTTTGCTTAAGGCTATGCGTAGTGAACGTATGAGACAATATTGGAGCGGTGAGCGTAAGAAGGAAGAATTATTTGCTGAGCCACCAAGAGTAGATGCTTATTAGAAATTCTGTTTTCTATATTAATATCTTTTACATTTAACTAGCAATGAATTAATAAAAAAGAATGATATAAAAAAAACATCAAATTGTAATGAAAGGAGGGGACTTTTAGGGCCATTAAATAATAAATCTGTCTTCAAAGAAAAGTTTGTTGTTATTTGCACTTATTATTGGATTCTTAAGCTATTTACTTTTTACATGTAAAAATCTCGTACTTGTGAAGAATTAGTCTTTAACGTCCTCAAAACGTCCTCGGAACGTTCGTTTTTAGAATACGAACAATGAAAATGAAGAATTTAATTTCTGTAAGGATTTATTTACATTCACTTAAAATTCTAAAAAATTAAAATTAGAAAACTGCATACAAAAATTAAATTTGTATATTTTGTAAATAAATTTTAAAATAATTTCTTAAAATTTGACCCAAAATGCTTGCAAAAAAGCTACAAATTAGAAATTCGTTGTCGAAAGGAAACATGAATTCATTAATTTGGTTAGTTTTTCCTCTTTGGTGATTTCTTTTTCAAAAGTTGGCTTACAGACTTTTAGTTTCCCGGAAAAAATTTGTACTTTAGTACCTACTTTAGTACTTTTCCATTTCAAACCTACACTTTCAGTCCTTTTTTAAATGAAAAGTATTAATACATTACGTTGACTAAACGGGGCTTCTACTTTCGAATAAGCTGTTTTTGTTTTGTATATCAGAAAGTCGGTAGTTTTTCTATTCCATTCCGTACGTCTATTAAATATAAATATTTTTTTATAAAAGTACCATTTTATGCAAAAAGCTGCTCTTTCAGTTATAGTTCAGTACTATTTCAGAATTTCAATTTTGTAACACTGTTGTGAAAGGACAGTATTATTATACTTATTTTTTGTATCATAGTATTAAGCAAATCCTTTACGTTAGTTTAGTATCCTTAGTTTCTTCTCTAACCGAGATTAATTATACTTAATGCAGATACAAACCCCACTTTTGGTAACATAGTGAAAACGGTAAGAGCTATATATCGGTAATGATGAATTCTTTTTTGAGGAACGGTATAGCGTTGACTTTTAATTTTATTCACCACACCGGAGAAACTCGCTAGACTCGGAACTCACCACATTAGAAAAATTGATCAAAAATAATAAAAATCTTCATGTCTTTACATTAAACAAAAAATAACCAGTTTTGGTCAAATATAACTAAAAACGGTAACGCTGACCGCCGTTCAACGACAGTTGGCAGTTAACTGTGGAAGTAAACTGTGGAAGTAAAGTAATTTTTTGTTAGATTGGTTGTTGACAGTTTGCCATACGACTAAGTTTGATGTACAGAACGTCTCTGCCATTAAACGCCTGTATTACCATGAAGAGTTGGCATTTAAAATTAAGACCTGGCAGTACTTGTTCTTATCAAATGAAAATGACAGCAGACCATTTTTACATTTACGGTGTTTGGATGGAAATAATTTCGCAAAATATTTAAAAAATTAAAGTTTAATGGCCGGCTAATAAAAAAATATATAAATAATACTTTTAACAATAAGATATCAAAGTTGAGTTAAATAAAATAATTAAAGTGGTGTATGTGTTAATACTTAATTATTGAAAGAATAAATTAATATTGTACTGTTCTCAACAAGTGATAAGCTATAACAAAATATTCTATAAATTTTATTATGAAATATACGGCGAACAAGATTAAAGCAATTATTTGTAATTATTAAAATATTTAAGTACAATAAATTATTAAAAAAAACCCATGTTATTGTAATACTTAATGTGCGGTAAATATTAAAGGAAAAATGTTCTGTAAACCGCCACCACCGACCTTCATGCAACCTTCATCACTATAGAGACATCATCACTACCTCACAATGTTGTATTCTATGAATGGTGCAAGCAAGATATTCACGTGTGTGTCGTCAAATCATACAGGAATTTCCTTAAGGGGTGGTTTTAAATACCTTCAAATACCTTCTTCCCATCAACTGTTGTCTCAATGACTACCAACACCAACACCTACAACGTACATGCTATATTGTGTTTATTCCTTTACAATCGGCTGCTAAGTAACGTAAAATAAACAAGTTGTTGTCTTTTTAATTCAAAATAGTTATTATTATTTTTTTTGTTAATACATTTCACAAAAATAAACAAAAACGTGAGAATTTCGTACGAACGCATTCAGTTTGAACGGGACTTTAGTTTTGTCCACAACATAAAAATATTTTAAACAAAAATTTATAAAAAAAAAATATTGTGCGTGTGCATGTTTCTGACCTAGTGATCTACTGTTAGTCACATAAAAAGCGTTATTTTTATTATTTTTGTTTGTTTTCCATTTCAAAATTTAAGCAAAAAAAGCTCGTCATCATTACTTGGCGGTTTTTTATGCGCATAAGAGAGTAATGATATCATTCGTTTAAACATCTTGTATTGCTACTGATGTTAAAATGTGATTGGAATTTTTAAAATATTTTATAAATTTTAAAATATTTTATAAATTTTAAAATATTTTATAAATTTTAAGAATTTATATTCATCTGTGTATATTACTACTCCTATAGGGTCTACAGGTTTATAAATATATTTTTAATTGTTTGAGTTAAAACATTGATAAAATCGTCGAAAGTAGTGTTTTTTGTATAACAGTGACTAAAAGTGTGGAATTTTAATAAAAAAAAAAATCTGATCTGTTGGTTCACCTTACTTTCATACATTCTGGACAATCGAAGCAATGCCCACATATGAGTGTTTAACTCAATCGTGTTCATTATTAAACCACCTTATCGGCAACTTGACTTCAAAAATACCGCATCGTAATGGACGAAATCAAAATTGTAAATAATAAGCCAACAGTGAGAAACACTCACAAAACTATAAAAAAATTTGTTTATATGTTATTAATATCTCATAACGTGACCAAATCTCACTTGTACGCCTGACTAGGGGAATATTGTATTAACTCACATAGGACATATTCATCTAACTTTATTATTTCTTTTTAATGCAAAATCAAGTAACATTTTTTTTGTTTAAAACATCCTGTACTTTTTTATATCATAAACTAATTTGTTGAAAGTCATAAAAAAAATTATGCATTTAACATGTTATCATCCAGCGGATTTTTTCCATGTCTCTACACACTACGTGCGCGAGATGAGAAGTTGTTCGAATACGAACTTGTGAATCACCAGTTGTCTGCGCCGCCAGATAAATTAATTTACCTATGTAAATTTCTAAATTTCTTATCTAAAATGTTTCTTTTTATTTCCTTTGTTTATGCACCTAATGTTTCTGTGAGTAATCTAATAATCAAATATGAAGATCAGAATCAGTCGGATTACTACAATAAGATTTATCGGCATTCTTTATCATTACATAGTATTCACTGCATGCTTACTCCTCCTATATTTGTATAAAAAAGAAAAAACACTCAAATTATAATGCATTTAAAAAAGTTTATGTAAAAAAATTCAATCTCGTTCAATAACAGATAAGAAATTCAGGAAAAGTATTTATTTTATTGCTTGAATTAATCATTATTCTTGTCATGGTCGTATATAGAACAAAATTATATTGCAATGCTTACATTATGTAAGCATTTAATTATAGATTGCAATAATGGAAGATAATAAGTAAACATTGTAAGTTTTTATTGCTGCCATATATTTTCAAGTTGCAGTTACATTGATTTCTTTAAAAAAATAATGGATCTTTAATAAGACCTTAAGTCATGGAATAATGAATTTGAATTAAACTATTGTACATGTTCATTTGTTTATTATAATTTTATTTTTGTTTTTTTAATTTAAAAAAAATCTCTTTTGTTCCGCATTTGGAATTGAATTTATTTAGTATTTAAAAATAAAATTCTCTACGATTTTATACGTAGCATAACATTACGAAGCAGACGTTATTTTTTATAATTTTAATTTATACTTAAATCATCATCCATTTTTCTATTTCTTATGCCTCCTATAACCTAGGTCAACATTTCGTCATTAGTGCTATTGAAATTATAATCACTATGACGAAATTTTTAGCTAGTAAAAGGTTTTCGTTTTTATTATTGTATATTTTGTAGACAAAAATAATGTACATTTAAAAACCAAATATCTAAAAATGTAAGAGAATGAACAACGAAAATAAAATGCTATATTTATGTATATATTTAATACAAATCTAATCTAATTGTGAGATAACTTGTGAAAGAGAAAAAAATAAAAGAATTCCATACGATTGTGAGTTTTGCCATTGCAACAGTTTACAAATAAATATCAAGAGAAAATCATGACTCTCAGTGTTCGATCGTACAGTGAACTGGAATGACGTTGTGTGGTGTGGTGTTCAGTTGATTAATAATAAAGCGTATATAATTAAATATACACGTTAATTTTGTTCGTTTTTTTAAAATAATATAAAAATTTATAAAGAAATAAGCATTGAGTTTTTGTCATATTTAGTATACACAAAAATAAATTGAATTATTTTTTTTATTCATTTAAAACGCACGTGTCTTTGATTTCAGAACGTTTCACTAAAAAATTGTAATCCAAACTTCAACAAATAAATAAAAATAAATTCATTAATAAACCTCACTATTAAAACATTATTGACATTATGAGTGACCGTGAATTAAGTTGTAGTAATACAGCCGGACAATTTATGGATCGTGGCCGTATGAATCAAAATGGTGTAGTGCAACCCCTATTAACAGGTTAGTGTTACTATAATTTTTTTTGAATATATTTTTATATTTTATTGTATTAATTATGTAAATACATACGTACATTACGTAGAAATTATTCTTTAATACATCTGTAATATGCTTTTTTTCTTTAAATCATTTTACTTTCTATATAATGTAATCGGACATTTACCTTTGGTATAATAGATACGAATGTTTGCCACTCTCATTTTTTGGCGGCTATAGAAATAGTTTTTCTATTTTAATATTTTTCTATTTTTCAATTCATTCACTTTTCGATGTGTAACAGATTGTGTAAATTATAATAAGTGTAACCAAATTAAAATAAAGTCAAGCAGAAATTGTTCTTAAATAAATTGTTCTGAAATAAATATTTTTAAACTGCCTTTTAAACAAAAAACTTTTTGTTTATTTGTCAAAAACAATTGAGTAATAAAATGAAAATGCTGGACTTTTGGTTTTTTAGAATTGAAATTTAGAATTGTACATATTGACTTTTTATTATGTGTGCCAATGCATTTGTTACCTTATATGTTCAGTGTATGCATATAAGTTTTATATTTAAAATCAAATATAAAAATATTTTAAATATTGATATTTAGAATCTTCCTTTATATTAAAATAAATATTTATTAAGAACATACTTGTTATGAAGTGTTTAAATGTGATGTACTGCAGAATTTGATAATTTTTCATGAAATTCTACAATCGATAACGCGATAAATTTCGATAATATGAACTACCTTTGTTAACGTTACTGCATTTCAATATTTTAAGCATATATATAGTAAGTTATTCAAGGTGAATTTAATAATATAAAGTCTTATTTAAAGTAAATATCAAGAATAGCATCCATTCTCATCCATTGTGTGGAATACATGTATGTGCAACTATGTGCTTTTTAATGCTCTTGGAATATTTAGAATGAAATGAAATAGGAAAATTAATGATGAGACCTCTTTGGTAGGTTCAATTTCGATTATATGTTTTGTATAACAAAATCTAAAGATTAAATCAATACTTTAATAACAACTAGAAATAGTTGAGATAAGAGCAAATCAATATGGAGTTCATTAACAATTTTTTTTGTTAACCCATTCTTAGCCACTAAAAATTTTTTGATAACAGGAGTAGATTCTTGGTAAATGCAACAGAACAAAAGAGAATGTTGTTGATCTGAATTAGATCATTCTAACACAATCAGTTAGTAAAACATTCCATTTCAAGTATGTTTCTTTTTACTACACTTCATGTATATATATTTCGGTAGGTGCTTAGACTTTCAGAGTAAATATAATCTTATATTGACTTTTATTGCATTAATTTTGTGGTCTTCTATTTGTTTGTTTTTTAAATAATTTCTAATCTAATGTCAATATACTCTCTAATCATCACACAATATACATACTTATTATACAATAATAATCTTAAATTATAATTCCCATATCAACCCAGACCTTAAAATAGTAAATTATTGTGCTTATAATATATTCTTAATTTATATTATATCATGTCTCATAGTGTCAGAAATCACACAGTTTAATGGCATCACAATAATCAAATGTAGAACTGTTTTTTTTCTTTTTTACTTTTTATCCTCAAAACTTTTATTATCAACACACTCTTATTTAAGTGATGATTAAAAGGTAATTTGTCTGAATTGTACTAAGTTCAGCAAATTCAGACAATAAAGGAGATGATAAGTCAACAGTTATCTTCATTGCATTACTGTTCGTATAATTAAAATGGGTGAAATTTTAATGAGTACATGAAATATGATAATAATGTGTATATAATATTAAAAATGTGCCATATTTTTACTCATAATACTGACACATTATCTGTTAAAAATGTTGGTGTAATTAAAAATTATATATAAATTTATTAACATACTTTATTAAAATAGGAATATTTCATTTACTGTAGCTGATAACCGATATGCTGACTTAAATATGAAGGTGATAAAAGATGAAATGAAGTAAAAGGTACTTGTACTTTAATGTTTTATTTACAATAAAGTTCAAATACTTTTAAATAATGCCGTACTTGCTAAAATTTGTATATAGCTTTTATTTTCTATATACATGACAGAAGTTCTCGATGAAAATAAGGAGATTGTTTCCATATTTTGCCCTATACTTCATTTTTCCGTTTGAGGATTTAATGTTCATGTAAAGATACAGTGTTACATAAGCAGTTGCCACTTATATAGGTTCCAATTTATTCCGCTTGGGGCTTTACACTTCGTTTTGGTCATCCCCGCATCTAACAGGAGCAAAATCAAAGTTACTTTATGAATGTCTATGTATTCCAGACAGGCATAATACACTTACTTTTACATGCGTCCATTAATTATACAATTTTATTCGATAAGAAACCTATCTTCACGAATTCTTAAAATTATAAAAAACAACACTTTTGAACTTGTTGTACAAATAATATTCAAAGGGTTTAAATTCAAATTAAGATACTTTAATGACGTAAAAATAATAGCGCCATCGCATTTAAATTTTTTATTTTGTTATAAACAACTGATGATAAATGAATCAGAATATTTAAAATTTCATGATGAATGAATGTATTTTGTTTCCAAATAAAAATGGAAAAAATATTTGTCACTACAATTTCACATACAAACTATTGAGATTTGTGCATTTATTTCAAGGTCATGAGTCTGAATTATAAGTCTGTAGAACACAATGTATTTAGAAGCTTTTGTAATATTTTAGTAATTGAAATAAAGAGGGTATATATGTATATACATCTATGTATATATCCTTATTTGTATATACTTTAATATTTTTGTATCTTTATTCTTTAATAGATTTATATCAAATAACCATGGCATATGCCTATTGGAAATCAGGCAAAACAGATGATCATGCGGTGTTTGATTTATTTTTCCGCACAAATCCATTCCATGGCGAATTTACAATATTTGCCGGTCTTGATGAATGCATGAAATTCCTAGACAGTTTTCACTACAGCGAAAGTGGTAAGTCGATAATAATAAACTTTCTATGGTTTAATATGTATATTTCCTGGGCTTTATTTATATATATAGAATACTATTTTATTTTTAAACTGCCTATATATATAAAATGCCTATAGAAATTTAAATTATGTTTAAAAACAAAATAAAATGTATACAAGTCTTTACATGCATAAAATATTTTGCTTTTCCAGACATTGAATATTTGCGTCAAACCTTACCTGAAGGCATAGAAAATGAATTTTTCGATTATTTGGGTAATTTGACGGTAAAGGATGTTACTCTTTATGCTATCGATGAAGGAACTGTAGCATTTCCTCGTGTACCCATTATTAAAGTAGAAGGACCACTAATAATAGCACAATTATTGGAGACAACACTCTTAACATTAGTCAACTACGCTAGGTTAGTAAGCACGGTTTATTTGAAATAATCTTTACAATATTATTAGTGTATATTAAATATATTGTATACAATATGTTTTCAGTTTGATGGCCACAAATGCTGCGCGCTATCGTATGGTTGCTGGTAAACATGTAAACCTTTTAGAATTTGGTTTACGGCGAGCTCAAGGTCCCGATGGTGGTCTATCGGCTTCGAAATATTCATATGTTGGTAAGTGAATATCTATTGTATTCTACAACATTTTAAATTGGAATGTATAAATTTCTTTTAGAGAAAAAATGATCTTTTAAGTTGTCACATTCTAACTTGTATCCCTAATTTTCGTGACTGATTGTAACCTTTACAATCAAATGAAAATAAATATTAATTTATTGTTCCTTTTGTTTTTTTTGGAAGACCTTAACGAAATTTTTACCTTTAGAGGCATGTGTTAAATGTCACTTTTATGATTGACAAATAAGGTCATGATTATTTATTGGCTGGGAAGATAGGTTTTATAGTTTGATTGCCAAAAAGCATTTTTGTAGCTGCTTTATTGCTATTGTTTACTACAATCAATTAAAATTGTTAAATATACAACGATGAAAATACAAATTCTTTTTTTTTTATTTTTTTTGAGAAAGTATCACCTTAAAAACGAAAAAGGAAAATGTAGAACAAAAGTGTTTCATTGAGTTATACACCTTTGTTAACGTTTACTGCTTAGTTAACAGAAGGAGGCAAACAACTAACGACATATTTACATGCAACTTAAGCGTAAATACCTTAAACAATTTTCTATGAAATTGACTGTATATTCTTAAATTTATTTCAATATTTTTGTAATACTTCATAGAAGTGTTCTGTTTCAAATTTTTGTATTTAAAAAAAAAAAACTTGTTTTAATTTTTGATTTTGTCTCTCCACCATAACACCTGTTTTCTATATGTTTTCATATGTGCCTCTGATTAAATATTTTAGAGAGTTTTGTTTGAAAACTATTCTTTTAAAGCTACAACCACCCGCTATTGTTGTTTAAAAAGTTTTTTTTTTGCTCATATTTGAAAAATTAAGGAAATCACAAGTGTATTAGGGCAGGATATCGTTTCTCAATGTGTTACTGAAAAAACTTTTCCTTTTCAGTTTTATAGTTGGTATGTACCATTTGGTACCAGGGCATTTTTATTGTTGCTATTGCTGTTGTAGTTTAGCCATATTTATTTAATGGTTGCGCAAATGTTTTCGCTTTGGAATAACACGTCGTAAATAATTCATATATTTTGTGTACTTGTTCATATACTATACACACACATGATTTATACTTTTCCAAACTATATCAACGAACGAACAAACAAGTTGTTTTGGAATTTCCGTTTTTCCTACTTTAAGAATAAATTCTTTAATATCCTATAATTACACAGCCAATATTAATAATGGATTTGTTTTTATTAAGACTGCAATGAAGATGTTATTAAAACTCAAAGTATAAAAGCGAAAACAGTTTGCAATTCCAAAAAGAATAAAATACATTGTAATGATATGTTAATACTTTCTCTGACAATTATTATTGCTTTTGATAGGTGGTTTTGATGGTACTTCCAATGTCTTAGCGGGAAAACTATTTAATATACCTGTCAAAGGAACACATGCTCATGCTTATATAACATCATTTTCTGGTATTGGTGAATTAAAAACACGTCTCTTAAAACATAAAACTACAGGTAAATTAATAAAACTTTTAAAAACTTTTAAAAACTTTTTTTTTAAAAACTTTTATTGAATTTTTTTGTCAGGCGTTACTGGTGATCTACTGGAGCATGCTGTTAAACATCGTCAATCTTTGGCGTCGGTTTTGGATGTGTCTATGGAGGAATCATCGGAAGGCGAGCTGGCAGCCATGGTTTCATATGCCATAGCATTTCCCGATGGTTTCATGGCCTTAGTCGATACGTACGATGTTAAGAGGTATTTCGCTTTTAGGCAAATTCTCTCGGAACAGTATATAAAAACATTACTTGTATTAATACTAATTTCGATAAAACATAACAGTCTAATAATTGCACAATTAGTGTTTTTTTTAACCTACAATATTTTTCTTTGAAATTGTAGAAATTGAAGAGAGAAATTATAACGAGTGTCCTGTCCTATCCGTGTTAAGCTTAAATTAATCATTTTTTTTATGTTGAAATGTTTCAAATCCTTTTTTTTTTATTTACAACTCTTAATTTCTAACAGCCAAAATTGCAAAACTAAAGTAACAAACAATACAAAGCCAGGTATTAATGCTATAAATACAACAAGTGATATGAAAATACAAAAACATTTAAATAATAAACAACAACAAAATGGTTTTAAAGGACCGACTCAAATGAATGGCAACAAGTCATCTCAACAACATCAAGTCGAGTCAAAAAGTATGAAATATTGTGTAGAACAAAAGTATACAAACGGTCATACATTGGCGATTAATTCGCTTGCGCCGAAAGACATCACAATTACCACAAAAAGTACAGCTACTATGAATAATAAACATACAGTGGATAAAAATTCATTTCCTTCATCATCGCCATCATTTTTAGCGCAACAAGCTTATCTGCCAAAATATGTCGAGAAGTCATTCAGGTAAATTTGTTATTAAGATTTTTGGTTTTGTTTTGTTTATTTTTCTTAAGCGATTTTAGTTTTTCTTACAAAAGAAAAAAAAAAAGAAAAAATTTCTGATTCTAAGCTGTGCTCTTTGTTGTTTACGATCTACATTAATTAACATTTTATAAGTTTTTTTTCTTGCTATTTACGTACATATGTATATGGGATACAGTTGCATGCTTTTGTGATTTGTTTTTGTTATGCTATTCAATTAATTTATTTATTATTATTACGGTCATTCTAACATGTTTCATATTGTTTTGTGATTTTTTTTTAACTTAAACCAAATTTAGTAATTATTTTCATAGAATTTTTAAACAAAAATGTGAATATTTTTAGTTTTCTAACCACGGTTTTATGCTAAAAATGGTTTTTGGATTAATATATATTATATTGGCATTATATTATTTAAACTATTGTATTATACACATAAAAATTCTGTTAAAAACATTATTCTTTATAAATATATTGGGTTTCCTACAAAATTGGCAATTTCGAACAAAGTGAAATGAGGTGAAAATTTCTCTTTATTTATTTTTATTTGAATTGAAAGTAATTGAGTATTTTATTTTATTATTTTGTTAACTTATTTAACAGGTAAATGGCTTTTTTAAGTTTTGAAATAAAACTAATATTAATTTTTTTAGTATTAATTTTCACTTTTGAAAGATATCCATTATCTGTTACAATGCAATAGCTTGTACGCCTAGATTATTGTTGAATTTTTTATGTTGTAAGAACACTTTGAAGACGAATACAATTGTAATACGCTGCATAGTATTTTTCTGTTCTGGAGTGAGCTAACTCTATCTCTACAATGGCTGATTCTAAAAGTGAGCTAATACTCCTTTAATTTTGAAGAAAGAAAATAGTTATTCTACAATATTAAATATAAAAACTCTTAAAATTTCTTTAAAAAGCAATACTTATTTCTATAAATATCGCTTTAATGACTCCTACGTAGACATTACAAACCATTAAAATAAACTGTATTTACATTTTAGTAATCGTTTTAAATTTAAAACGATTGCATATTATTTTTAACAAATAATGGATATTATTTATAAAATTGTATTAATCACTAATATTATTTATTCCTTCCTCTATGCTATTCTTCCACTTTATTACTGTATTGCTTTCAACATCTCTACTAACAGCTTTTGCGTTATTTTCTTTTTCTGGAAGTCTTTTTGTTATTTATTGGCTTTTTAATTTGGTTTATATTATTTTTTTTTTGTTATTAACTTCATTTAACTTTTATTTATTTTGTTTTTATAAAAACCTAAACGAAACAATTACGAAAATATTTACCCCATTATGTCTTCATCGCCTAACAAATAAACAAACAAAATTTGAAAATCAAAATAATAATCTAAAACAAAAAATGACTTCCCGGCACTATTTTGGCAGAGGTATGTAAAACTCATATTAAAAAATAAAAGAAAATAAATTTATCATTCATAAATTACTATTTTTTCATAATTTTTATTATAATATTATTTTAAAAATATTTTTCAATTATGTGTGTGCATTTGTTTTTTATTAATTGCTAAATTGTCTGTCTTTAGCACAAAATAAAAAAGAAAATATTTTTTTATTAGTAAACGTTTCATATTTGAACAATCACAGTTAGACTATTAAAGAAAAAAGTACATTAATATTTAATAATTTTTAATGCAAAGCCAAGCACAAAATATATCACACTATAAAATAATGTTTTTACCATTTGTTGATCATGTTTTTGTTTTTGTTTTCTTTTCAACTTTTACATAAAATGGTCCGAGAGATATCACTGCATGGCTTTTGTAAAAATAATGTTAAATGCTGTTTGTTTTTTCAAAAAACGAGAAAAATATTTATTTTTTAATAATATTTTTAATTTTTTAACAATCTTTAATATTTCTTATATCAATTGTATTTGCTAGGAAGATAGGATTGTGGCCTGTATGCTAAATACGAAAATTCTTATTCGAAAAATTTCCAAAAGGGTTAAAAATTTATAAATTTCATTGAAGCTGTTCTTAAGCTAAATTTAGGTTGAATTGACAGCCACCTGAAAAAGCATAATTTGCTTTGGTCCTATCGTAATATCGATAGCGAAAGTCTTTTGCAATCGTAATTCTGCATATTGAGTTTTTAAAATTTGTTTAAATGCTATGCGTTCTTTACACACACTTTAACACACAATTCAGATCAATTTCGATTGCTGTCTGGGTTGTTTTTAGGCAAAGTTTGAAACTACATTATTGTGATGTTCGGATAGAATATGATTTAATCATCATCATGGGTATTTTATACAATTATTTCCTTAAAGATTTCACAATAACAACATAAATTCTTATAATAATTATATATAACAATAAGTCTTTAAATATACAACCATACGGCAGATGATAACTACAATTCTACAATTGAAATTACTACGTAATTGGTCATTACAACCCTTTAGTCAGAATTACGACCTAGTTTCTGACCGCTTATGTGGTGTGCGTTAGTTTTTTTTTATACATGAGTGGCTAGACCTACAGTTTAAAGTCGACTCCGAACGACAGATTTTTGAGAAACTTTTTATGGCAATTTAATTATTCTCAAGAGTTTTTGTCAGAAAGGATTTGAATTTCTAAATTATTTTTAAGTGTCAATAGGTTCTATCCTTTAATTAGTTATCAACAATGATCATATACCATTGACGAAATAGTTTTTACACGTTGTTCAATAAACCACTTTAACTTTTTAAATAAAATAATTTTATTAAATTATTTTTTTAATAAAAATAATAAATTGTTTTCACTAAAATTGAGTTCAATACTCAACAAATTACACTAACACCGTTAGCAATGCAATTACTAGAGTTATTTAGAATATTAAAAAGAATTGTGTTTTAAATCATTCCCAATTTAAATTTCATCTACATTTTATATATTTTTTCTATTTCAATAAAATTTCTTATACAGAAGTGGTTTACTTAATTTCTGTGCGGTTGCCTTGGCTTTAAATGATTTGGGTTATCATGCTGTCGGCATACGTATTGATTCTGGCGATTTGGCATACTTATCGTGCCTGTCTCGTGAAACTTTTGAACGTGTTGCTGAACGTTTTAAGGTGCCATGGTTTAACAAACTTACCATAGTAGCATCGAATGATATTAATGAAGATACAATATTAAGTTTGAATGAACAGGGACATAAGATTGATTGCTTTGGTATTGGCACTCATTTGGGTATGTTGTGGTATACATTTATTTTTTAATAAAATTAAATTATTTGAAATTATTACTAATTTACTTACAGTAACCTGTCAAAGACAACCAGCTTTGGGCTGTGTTTATAAACTGGTAGAAATCAATGGCCAGCCACGTATTAAACTAAGTCAAGATGTGGAGAAAGTAACAATGCCTGGTCATAAAAATGCTTATAGGTATTTCAATAAAACTTACGAATGTATACAGTAATAATAGTTCAATTTATGTTCGTATTTAGACTGTACAGTGCAGATGGCCATGCTTTAATAGATCTTTTACAAAAAGTCACTGAACCACCACCAGCTGTAGGACAAAAGGTTCTTTGTCGACACCCTTTCCAGGAGTCGAAACGTGCTTATGTCATTCCATCACATGTTGAATCGTTGTACAAAATCTATTGGCAAAATGGTAAAATATGCCAACAATTGCCTACTCTAGAGCAAGTAAGAGAACGTGTACAAATGTCATTGAAAACATTGAGAAATGATCACAAACGTACTTTAAATCCTACACCATATAAGGTAATCAAATGAGTTTCTATTATCTAAACAAGAATTTATCCAATTTGTATCTGTCTTTTCTAGGTATCTGTAAGCGATAATTTGTACAATTTTATACATGATCTATGGCTACAAAATGCCCCCATTGGTGAACTCTCATGATCTATATAAAGCATCTGGACTACGAATTTTATTATTATTTTACAAAAAGAATTTATACAAAATCTACTTAAAAATTCCACTGAATTAAGGAGTATAAGTTTGTTGGACATATGAAGCAAAGGTTTATTATTGTATTTGTTTTTTGGGCAATATTTTGGTAAAACAATATTTTAACAAATGAATGAATATTGTTAGAAATTTATTTCTGTTGTAGTCGTAGGTCTAAGAAGTTTTTCTAAGAAGAATTGTTAAAAAAAATTCTTTGACTAGTAACTGTAGTTTGTTAAAATAAATAACTTAATTTAAATGTATTTTGTAAGTATAAAATGATAAAAAAGAAAGAAAAATGAACAAAATTTAAGCACAATTAAAAGTAATAATAATAATAATAATAATAATAATTTATATTTACAGTCACCAAGTAAAAATTTGTATTTTACAAAAACAAAACCAAAATAAACACTTTGTAAAACACAGCACAAATTTGTTATCATATTTGACAAAACTAGAACAGGTTTTTACTGATAAAAACTATAAAAAGAATACCAGGAATAAAAAACTACTTAAAATTTGTTAAGGATTCCACACTATTCAATGTGCCTTAAATACTAAAACATAAATACAGAGACATACAATACAATAATATCAAATACAAACAAACACTCGCATTAATCAGCGTATAAAATATAATAATAATATAAGCTCTAATACAACAATTTGCTTTAAAAGCTTAATATCAAACGAATGTATATGATATTATTTTATTATGTACCATATTATATTAACACTATTTTCGTTTTCACATTATTGTTGGAGTGTAAAGTTTTTATTTAATTATTGTTATTATTTTTTTCCGTTGTGTAGTTGTCTTTTTTAAGTGTATTTTCTATTTGTTTTCTTTTTAATAATTTTTTAATCATGTTAGTATTTTAGTTTCTTTATTTTGTACTTCTTAGTAATCGTGCACAAGAACAAAAAAAAAAATATATATCTTGCAATAATAAACTAATAATAATTAAGAAATAAAAACAAAAGAAAAAAGCAAAAAGTCAAAATAATATAATAAAAAATGCTTATTGTAAACGGACCTGAAAACGTATCGACTTTTATTGTGTCCATATTAAGCCGTAAAATAAAATAGAAGCAAATATTTTATCCTTAATTTAGTGTGTCAAGTGTGTGTGTGTTAGTTGGTAGCTTGTGTTTGCAGTAGTAAAATATAATGTGCGCAACGTCTAGTGGCCTTACTTACAGATCTATAGACCATATGTCCATTGGTCGAATATGAACGCCAAAGGAATTTCGTGTCGTGAGGTCTTTTATGACATTTTGAGCAGCAATTCGGAGATGTCCAATTAAATTTGTACCGCCTATGTCCCTGTAGTGGGATAAAAGGTATAGTCGATTATGGAGAAAGTTGATTTATTTTACTTTAGTGTTTCGCAATTCAGGCAATTCCTCTAGATATCGATAACAGTGTTGATATGTAGTACTGATAGTACGTGACCATGTCGAATGCCTTTGTTTACAATTAAGTGTACGCTGAAATGCTACCCATATCGTATATGACCTGTAGAGCTGTTGTACCTATAGTTCTTTGATAAGACTTGTTAGTTCGTCCGTTACTCTTCTGTACCTGCACTCAGCTGTCTAACAGGTTACTTTTCTGAGGCAACAGAATTTCATCTGTTTTCAGAAAATATCTGCGGGAATATTAGCAGGACCAGGAGCTTTATTTGATTTTGACGTCACAAGTGATTTAAGATTGGGCCACTCCACTCAATTGATAAGTGGGAAGATGCTGATATTTAGAGAAAAACCATTTTGTTTCCATTTGCATTCCTTTCAGGAACTGCTTACTACATATTGTGAATAACTAAAAAGGTTGCTGTCTGTAATATTAGAAACTGTCTAACTAAACAGCCTATTGTGAGATGTCGCCGAGAATCATATATTCTGTTAGTTTAATTAAACTTTTTTTTCATAGATGGCGCCCACAAGTGATATTTTGCTTTGCAAATTCCTATTCTGCTTCATAAGTAATGATAATACAGTTTTCGCTTTCTTTTTTTTGTAATTTTTGTGTAATCATTTTATTTGCATAATGTTTGTTTATAATAACTCTTCTTTTTTTTAATATTATTTTTTTCTTTTGTAATTTGTTTTTATATATATTTGTTGTTGTTGTTTTTTTATACAATATGCAATTATTTCATAATTTAAAATGTAATGAATTTCATTTATATAAGTTTTGTTTTATGTAATTATTTTTGTGTATTTCTTTTCTTTTTTTGTTTTTGTTTTTTGTTTTTGTTTTATAACATTTTTGTATTTCGTTTGGTTGGTACGCTACAATAATATGAAACGGTTTGTTTTTCAGGAGATTTTTTTTTAAATATTTTTAATCGCACGCTTTTTGTCTTTGTGTTTTTGAAGATATTAAATATTATATTTTAATATTTTATTTATGCTTATAATGGTTATTTGATTAAGTTTTTATTAATTTTGTACATGTCTTCTTATATTCTGAATTCCTATTATTTTTGTTGTTGTAATTAAACTTAGTTACGGAAATGTTTACGTTTAAAAATAATTTGTTCGAGAAAAAGGAGGCATTGGAAAGATTAATGAAATTGATTTCTTTTTTGTAAAAAAATGATTGTTTATGCTGGTTTTTTTTTTTGTTATCATTTTTAATATATTTCGTTTGTTTTATGAAGATTTATAATTTTTATATGCATTTCTTTTAAGGTTTTTGTTTTTTGTTTTGTTTTGTTTATTTAAATATAAAATTTGTACTGAAAACCTTTAATATTTTCTTTTTTTGTTTAAGGTTTAAATTAATAGCATAGAAATAATTATATTTTTATTTTAAATATTTTGGTTTAAATTCTTGTTCCTTTAAATATTGTTTAAAAGAGTTTCTTTTTTGTTGTTGCTTTCTTCTTTAAAGTAGAAATTTCTTTTTGTTTTTAATATTTTTTTTTTGGCAATATAATTAATGCTAATTTGAATACCATTTGTTTTGTTGTTGTTGTTGTTGTTGTTGTTGCTTGTCATTTTTGTAATATTTTTTTTTGTTTGTTTTGAATACAGTGCTCGACAATCGTTTGCATGTATGAACCGAACCTTTATCTGATAGATTTTGTAAATTTTTTTAAAGATGAAATGGATCCTCTAACGCCTGGTCTAAAAAATGAAATTCCTGTTGAGGAATTAGAAATAATTTTATGCATAAAATTTTGCCTTAAATGGTGGATGGCAATGCATATGAATTTAAACAAAACTGGATTTCATTCTTCCAATATTTTACTTAGAACTCCAAATGGTAGAATTTGTTACAAAAAATTTGAAATATTTTATAAAAAAAAAATTCTATATTTGTGAATACCATATTAGGTCTGCAAACGAATGCCTTATACCGTAGCTTATGGTCTTATAGTTTTGTTTCTAAATTTTTTTATTTTGGTAAGTCTTGTTAAAGTTAAGGAAAAAAAAAATAATAATATATACTTAGTTTAGAAAAAAAAAAGAAATAAGAATTATATTTGTTTTTATTTTTTTTATTTAAAGTTTTAAATATTTAATTTTTTATTAAATTTCTTATTTTTTATATTATTTAAATAAATTTATATTTAACAATATAATTTTCTTTGTTTTTTGTTTTTATTTCCTTATGTTCTTTCAATAATTGAAGTTCGTGTTATTGAAATTGTTTTTTTGTTTGTTTGTTTGTTTTTGTTGTAATTGTAAATATTATTTAAATTTATATAATTATTAAGAATATTTCCATTTTTTTTTTTTGAAAATCTTTCTTTTTTTTCTATACAAATATTTTAATTTTAATTAATTAATATTTATTTATTAATATTAAACAACTAATTTAAACTAACGTCTTAATGAGGAGTCCAGGTTTGGATGGCATTTTTTTTTGTATTGATAATTTTAATTAATTTCATTAATTAAAAAATATAAACTTATAAATACACGTTTTTATGCTATAAAAGACCCGATCTAAACAGAAAATAATTCATTTAACAATAACATTTTCTTTTGTTGTATTTTTTTTTATTTTTTTCTTCAATTCTTTTTACAGAATTATTTTTCTGAAATTGTTTTGTTGATTTTTTTTTATATAAAAAAGCTAATATGTACATAGAGAAAAGATTTAAATATTTCTTATACGCTACAAGAAAAAAAAAAAGAACATAAATTTGAGCTTAATACAAATTGTTGTTGTTTTTATTTTACTTTTAATAATAATAATAAAAAAAGAAAAGAAAAATATTTACGTCTATAAAAACATTGTTTCCACTGCTAAGTTTTTAAGCAAGAAGAAAGACAAAAAAAAAATCTTTAATTGAATAATACTTTAAAATTTTTGTTTTTTGTTTAAACTCATTTATAAATTAAAAATAATTATTAATTTCTTTTTACTTGTCCTTTACAGTTTGCATTTTTTTCTTTCTTTCTTTCTTTCTTTTCATTTAATTTAATAAATAACTGGTGGGTTTGATTTTTTGTGTTTTTTTTGTTGTTGTTGTTATTGTTAGAACATAATAATAAAAAATAATTAATTAAAGTAAATCAAAAAATTTAATTCTAAATAAGCTTAAAAAAAAAGGAATTAAATTTTAAACTTATCATCATATGTCTTACAATCAAAACAATTTATTAAAAAAAAAAAAATTCTCTATATATTAAGCCTCACTTAACAAAAAAAAAAAAAGAATTTATATAATATATAAAATATAATTTCTAATTAAAACTAAACAAAAAAAAAAAAACTATAAACTTTTGTTTCGTTTTCCTTTTTTCTTTTGTTTGCGTTGTTTTTTAAATTACAATGTAATTAATTATGTTTTTCATATAAATTTAAAGCTTTGGTTTCTATGTGATTTAAAAATTAAACTCAATTAACAAGAAGTCTTTATTTTTTGTTTTTTAAATCTTAAAAAAATTTATTTTTAATTCGTAAAAAATTTTACTTTATTTTATTAAAAAATAATCAAATTTATACTTATGCTTTGTTTTTAAATTGGCACACATTTTGTTCTTTAAACAAAAAAAAAAAAAAAGATTATTTTTGTAAAAAGAAACAATTTTTTGTTAAGAGAAAGTTAAAAAGGTTTAAAAAATAATAATTTTTTTTTATTTTATTTATAAAGAAATATTTGGTTGGACCAAAACTTTTTTACCCTCCTGCTGCATGTAATCTATTGAATATAAAAATTATTGAAAAAAAAACAAAAAATTTTTGGATTCCTTAAAGGAATAACAAACTAACTATACAGGAGGGTAAAAAACAAAAGATTTTTTTTTCAAGAACTTAAAAAGTAAATAAAAAAAAATTCATATTTTAAATTTAATTTAAAGATTATTTAAACATTTTTAAAACACGTAAAGATCTATATTTCTTTGAAATTAGCAATGTTTAATACAGGGAAGCACAACATGATTGAGAAATTCATGAAAAACTTTTGTTTGATTTCGTAAAAAAATAAGAAGCAACAAAGCGTATTAATTTTTTATAATAAAAAATAGAGTAAGAATACCAAAATTAAAATTAAAGAAACAAGCAGAGAAAAAATGAATTAAACACTCGCAGAAAAACAATAATCAAGGGATGTGTTTGTAGTTTTGCGTTTCAATCTGGTATACACACATCAAAAAAAAAAAAAAAATAATTTTAACTTGAGTGTAATTTAAAATCCATTGCAGTTAAAAAGACTTTGTAAATATTCAAAATATTTTATTAAAAAAATATGGATTTCATTAATGATGATTTCGAATTGTTTTTTTTTTACCTTAAGTAAAAATCTTCTAAAAACAATCGTTTAATAACGTTATAATAGAACAAAAAACTTCTTTTTTGAGCAATTTAGAAATAGAAATATTATTTGAAAATAAATCAATCATAAGCATCTAAGATATCCCTTTTTAAAACGAAAAGGATAATAACAGCAACATACTATAAAAACTAAATTTTGTAGCAACAAACAAAATTTTTATCAAATTTAACATTAAAATCAAATAGAATTTTTTAAATAAAATTACTGTAAAGACCTATGAGTACATTTTGGTTTTTGGTTTTTCATATTTGTTTTCTTATTTCTTTTTATCATTACTTGTTACAAAAATTGTTAATAATTTCTCTTGTTTATAATAATGGTTTAACAAATTTATTTTTAAATATTATTTATATGTACGGCTAGGTTATAGGCTAAATTTTATAACTTTTTCGTTTAATATTTTCCAAATATTTTATAGAAAGAGTTCTTAGAGACAGACAGAGTTACAGAGAGAGAGAGAGAGAGAGAGAGATAGAGAGAGAGTGATAGATAGATATTTAGGATTAGAATTATAAGAGAGTATATAAATAGTATGTTAAGAAATTTACAAATGTTTTAATGCAATATTTTTGTATTTGTTTCTGTTGGTTTCACATTTTTTTTTATTTATTTTTGATAAATTTTGTTAAATACATATTTTTTATAAGACTTTTCTAATATCAATAATTATGCAAAAACATTGATTTATTAAAAAAAAAATATTTTTTTCTTTGTTTTTGTTTCTTTATTTTGTAGCTTTTAAGCTTTAATTTTAAATTTTTGCATCATTTTTTTTAAACTAAAGATTTAAAGGTGATGGGATGGGTTTAATTTAAAGTTTTTAGAAACTCAATATCTTTTTTATATTTCATATTTTTAAACTATTTGTTTTTTAATCTCACAGATGACTATTTTTTCAATTTTTTTTTTTTTTATAAAAAAATTTAATTTTTTTTTTTGAATTTCTAGTTTTAAAGAATTTTGTTTTGTAAACAAAATTAATTAAAGAGCGGTTTTTTATTTTTTGTTTTTACTTATAATCTAGAAAAAAAAGAAAATAGAAAAAAATTAAACTTAAATTTAGATTTTGTATTTGTTTAACGATAGCTAAGAAGAAATTGTTTTGACTTAAAGAGTTTTGTTAAGCTTTCTTATTTTTTTCTTTTTTGTTAAAGTAGCAACAGTGAAAGAAAAGCTTGTAAAATCATTTAAAAATTTACAAAGTAAAGTAAAGTTGAAAGTAAAGTCAAAAGATAAAGCAAAGCTTATTTGTTTTGATAATAAAAAAAATTAAAAATTAAAATTAAACAAATACTGCAAGTTTTAATAACGAAATTGAAAGATTGTCTTAAAAATTAAAAAAATATTAAAAAAAATATTAAAATCTTGTTAAAATTAAACCCAGAAAAAAAATATTGACCCTGTTTCTCTATAAATGAACGCAACTTGTACAATTATTCGCTGCCTGATCAGTTTAGTGGGTTTTTGAAACATATTGCGCAACTTGTACTGTGGAAGATATTGCAATATTAAGAAATACGAAATTACAAAAAAGCAGAATACTTAGGACATTAAACTGTTCTTTACTTAAAATCCAAATTGATTGGTTTATCTCGGTTTCGGTTTTTTTAAATTCGCAGAATGGGGCAAAGTTAATAATCAATATACGACAACTTAACAATTTAATATGCAATAAGTATAGTAAAGAATTGGGCTTTAATAACAATTTGAAATAAAACGAAACTTAATTGTATAAGAATTATTAAAACACGAAATATTATAAATTAAGAATTAATATATAACGGCTTTTCAAAAACAAAAGCTTCACTCGTCTAACATAAATTAAATTATTTAAAATTTTAAAAGACAATCTTTCTTTTTAGTTTTTAAAACTTGCAAGTTTGTTTGCATGTGTTTTTTTTTGTGGTTGTTTGATTAAAAAAGAAGTGCCTTAAAGTGAAAGCTTTTTTTTTTTTTGTATTTTTTTTTTTATTTTGTATACTATTTTATAATTTATATCGTATATAATTTATAACTTTTTGTTTCCTATAATTGTACTTAAAATCTAATTTTGTTTAATCGGCACATTTAATATTTTTTTTTTAATTTTTTAATTTTAATTTTACATTTAAATTTTTCTCTTTTTTGTTTTATTTTTTTTGTTTTTGTTTTTGTTTTTGTTTTATAATATTTAATTATAATTTATTTTTATGATTAATTTTTGCATATATTTTTGGGTATGGAGGCTATTTGTTGTTTTTTGTGTTTTTTGTTTGCATATATCTTCGTAAGAGCGGAAAATTAGGGCGATAAATTCTTAATTATAGATATTCCTGTTTGATTTTTATATCATTATTCGTTGTTGGAGTTAATTTTTTGCTGGCCTTGGTAGCCAACACAACCGTGGTAGTGTTTGGAGGCGTTGTCGTTTGATTTATGGAAGTATTTATATTATCAATGCTGGAGATCGACCTCCCGGACGCTGTCACTGCACCGCCAACTGCTGCTGCTGCTGTTGCCGCAGAGGTCACCTTATTCACTCGAAAATGTCGTTTTGATTTGTGTATATGCTCTTGTTCTTGTTCTTGTTCTTCTTCTGCCTCCGAGTTATCATTATTGCTATGATCACTTTGCGATTGGGTATCCTCATTATCCGATTGTCCATTAACACTTAGTTGATGTTGCGGCTGTTGTTGATGTCGTCGTCTTCGACCTTCATTATTTGTATTATTGTTGTTGGAATTTAGTCTGTTGTTTAAGACTTCATCGTTATCGTCATCACCATCACCATCACCATCGGCATCGGCATCACCATCGTCATCGTCATCGTCATCTTCGCCATCATTGGTTTCTGAATTCATTTTGGCTAAAGCGTGTGAGGCTGACATTTGAGCCTTTTTCATGGAGGACTCATCACTACTGTTGCTGCTATCGAATAACTGACCAGCAGTGGCAGCAGAATCAGGTGATAAGGGTGTGGTAGCTGTGGGTGGTGTTGATAGAGCATTTGTGTGCGGTGCTTGTACACGCTTATGATTATTGTGCAGTTCATGATCATCATCATCCTCCTCGTCCTCATCATCCTCTACATCATCATTATCTACCTCATCCTCATCCGCTTCGTCATCGTCTTCATCCCCATTCCCATATCCTACAGTTTTTGTGTGACCTTCATGTTTGGACTCCTCGGCCATTGGCGGATGCGTATCTGGTGTATCTTTTTGATTTTTAGTTTTTATTTTCTCTTCGTCATCATCGTCATCGTTGTTATTGTCACCGCTACCATTATGAGATCGATTTTGATTTTGTGTGGAAGACATACGCTGATCATCGCCATCATCTTCATCCTCCGCTTCAGATTCTGACGTTGCCGTATCATTGTCATTGGTCAAATGTCGTCGTCTGCTAAGCTGCGCATGCTCACACTGTGTACTACTCTCTACATTGGGCTGAGAGTTTTCGTCCAGTAGCCTTCTGCCTTCATCTCCTTCTTCGCCTTCATCCTCATCCATGGATTCGCTTAATTCTCTTTTGATTTGCGTTAAATTATATTGTATTCTCTCTTCACACTGTCTCTGTGCTTTTTCCTCATCACTCTCTTTTTGCATTTTCTCTCTAAACTCCTGTTCGTACATTTCAGGTTCCCGTCGCTGGGATTTTTTCAGAGGCACTCTTAGCATCATATGGTCATCGCATTCTTTTCTTAAAGCTTTGGTTATCAATCCATTGCCATTTATGTTCCCTAAACTGACATTGGCCAAACTGGCTGCTGCCGTTGGCATTGGGCTAATTTGCAATGTTTCCAATTGTCGTTGACAGTGTTGCAATTCTGCTTGCAATTTGGCAATTTGTTCATTGCGAACTTCGATTAGTTCTTTAAGTTGTTGATTTTGCAAGCGATAGTGTTGGTTTTCGTTTAAAATTCTTTGCAGCATATTGAGCAAACGTTCTCTTTCTTTGGGTCGTGAGTCACGTAATGTTTCGATGGCCAACTCCCAGGGTGCTAGCATATTGCTGCTATCGGCTTCGCCATCGTTGACACTTTCGTCATCGGTGTCTGTGGATAGTTCAAATTCACTGTTCATGGCGCCGCGACCATTGGGTAAATGGTGTGGATGTGGAAGTGGATGTTGATTCATAAAGGCCTGGGGTGTACGCAAATGAGTATGAGGCTTGTCATGATTTTGTAGATTGACTGCCGATGTTGTTGCAACAACATTGGTTGAGGAGCCTGATGTAGTGGCGGCATTAGAGGACGCTGTCAAATTTGTGGTTAAATTAAGGCCTGTTGGCGTATTTGCTGCACTGGAAGACTGTGATGGTGAATGTAGTTGTTGTTGTTGCTGTTGCTGCTGTTGATGATGATGGTGATTGTTAAGATTTGTTGCTTGGGGTTGTGGGGTATGATTACGTTGTTGATGTTGCTGCTGATGTTGTTGTTGTTGTTGTTGTTGATAATATCTTTGTGTTTGTTTAAAGTAATCGTATTGTTGCTGCTGTTGTTGTTGTTGTTGATGACTTTGAGCTGCCGTCGTCACTGATTGTTGACTTTGTAGTCCAACCTGCGGGTGTTGATGATGATTATGGGGAAGATGCTGATGATTGAGGGGATGAGAGGCAGGAGGTGGTGGTGGTGGCGTGGGAGTTCTCATTATATTACTTTGATTAATTAGATTTTTACTTATTCGTATACGGCCAGTCATTTCATTGTTGTTGTGCTGCTGATGATGCTGTTGTTGTTGCTGACCACCACTACTGCTATTGCCGTTGCTGCTGCCGCTACTGCTGTTAGCACCATACGAAGAACCACAACTTGGCAATAATTTATTGTGCTGATTTACAGTGGCAATAATTGTTTGTGCATTGTGTTGTTGTTGTTGTTGTTGCTGGTGCTGTTGTGGCAAAGGCGATGTTGATGATGTTATTTCATTTGAACCACCAAACTCCTCAGGACTGCGAGGATTTTGGCAAGTGGCACTGTTACAATGTGTTGCATGTGGCGAAGGAGATTGTCTTATATATGCCTGAGGTCCATGCCCATGTCCAGAAGTTCCATGGTGAATTGGTATTCGTTGTAAATGGTGTGGGGCTAGCTGTTGTAGTGGTGGTGGTGGTGGTGGATGATGATGATGATGGGGATGAGTATGGGCATGATGGTGATGTAGTTGTGGTTGTAATTTTTGGGCAGGTATTAATGGTTGTGGTAGCTGGGGTGATGTATTGGCGGAAGTTAAATTTGTAGGTGTAGTTGAGGTGGCTGACGATGATGATGAGGATGCTGTAGAAGCGGCGGAAGAATTGCAGTTTTGCAGGGAAAGTCGACGCGTTTGCATTTCCATGTGATTGAGGTGAGTACTAGGCAAGTTTTTGTTTCGACTTAAGGCCAAGGGAGAAACTAAAGGCGTTGTGGGATCATCACTCTCCATCTGAGGACCATTACAGCTGCGTCGTTCTTCGTCACTATGACTGCTAAGAGGCGGGGGTGTGGATGACATTTCACAGGGCGTGGGTGCCCTTTCTTGTTTAATTTGTATTTCGCCTTCACACATACCCGTTACTGGCTGTTGTTTAATTTGCTGTTGTTGGTGTTGTTGCAATTTCTTTTGTATTTCTCTTTCTCTCATTTCACGTTCTCGTTCCCTTTCGAATTCTCTCTCCCGTTCCCGTGATCTTTCTCGCTCCCTAATTCTTTCTATTTCTCTTTCCCGCTCTCTTTCTATACGTTCACGTTCTCTCAATTCTCGCTGTTCCTTTTCACGCTCTTGCGTTAAAAGTGTCTTTCTAGGTGCCAAAGCTACATTCGGCTGGTACGTTCTCTCGAAACGTTCACGATCTGTTGAGCGCACTACACGTTCGGGATTTTGTAACACTGGAGGCTCTTGACTCAGATAAGGTAATGTAGACAATGCTGCCACAGCAGCAGCAGTATTATATGCCGCATGTATAAATGTTTTATTGTGAGGCCACGGTCGAAAGGCTGACATTTGTCCAGCAGCAGCCATTCTTTGCTGGGCACAATGGGCATACATTAACGACTGATAATGCTGATATTCTAATTGATACTGTGACGGTTCGTCCAGACTTTTGGCTTTTTTCGATGTTGGAATGTCCAGCTGTTCGCCACGATGCTTGACAACACTAGGTGGTAGGGGTTGATGAGGTGGCGGCGGTGGTCCCAGACCCATAGATGGCACTAATATCGAATGGTCCATATGCATTTCGGCCTATGAACAGACAAAAAAAAAGAAAATTAAATGACAAAAGCTTGCATGGAAAATACTCAAGTTGTGTGCATACTATGAAAGGCAGTTAAATTTTTAATTCTAAATCGATCGTAAAACAAATTTGAAAACATTAAGAGACTAAAATACAATTGGAAAATAGTTAAAGTTCCAACAACCTAAGACTGAAACAAATTATTAAGAGCGGAATAATTCAATTTCCCTTTCATGTTTCAGTAAATATTTCATTCCTTTAAAGTTTTTTATTGTTTTACATGCTGTTGTCTTTGTTTGGTTTCCTTTCTGTTTTTTTTCTTTTTTTTTGCTTTCAGCGCCAGAACTGCAACGTTAAATTGAAAATTATGAATCGTTATTGGCAACTCTAATAGGTGTAGACAACCACAAATTTCTGCAATTGACTTGACATTGCATTCTTCCTTTGCGTATCCCGTTTGTCAATTGTATGTTCAACTACATGCATACGTATACGTATACAAATGTATATCTTTGGTTTAGTAGTCCTGTCTTAAATATTTAAGCTTAGATACGCTCCTGTCGCTAAAAAGCCTGAAGATGCTATTAATGAAGTCACTGTTGTTGTTATTATCTGGTTGCCTTTGCTTTCGTAATGAGTAACTTTAGAAAAACTTTTAAAATATTAGGCTTAACTGTGTATGTACATACGTCTGACTGCTTAAATTTGCGGCAGATGAGCTGTTTTTGCATAATAGTTCCTTCATACTTGGTCAAATGAATATTGAAGCCGATTCACATAGTGGCTTTAAATGTGAGAGGGGGGCTATTAGCTACTGGTTTTGGTTTAGTTATTCAAAAACAAATAAATTTTGCAAAATCTCTGTCTCTGTTCAAAATTCATTGAATTGTCAGTCTCTGGTGGTGAATTCATGGCCAAGATGGAAACAGTTTTGTGACTTCATTAGGCCAGGGAATGAATTTAGTTTTCCAGAAATATATTGACAATAATTACCACGCAAATACGTTTGTAAAATTAAAATCGAATATAAAACATGGACGGTGTGATTCAAATTAAATATTTTAAGAAAGATTTTCGATATTTTATAAAAAAAAAACTTCTTTACAATTTTAATTTTCCGCCTGGTTTACTACCCCAAAGCAATAATTCACGAATAGAATAAAAAAAACAACGAAAAAAAAATTTTTTTTTGTTAACATTTCAACGACTTCACTGTGCTTTGAGCAGAGCAATTCAAGTTTAAAACTATACGAGTAAAGTTCACTGGAGGATTATTTTCTTTGGAGTTTACCAGTTTAACATGTGTGACATAAACTCACATGTTTTTATGTGTTGCAACTAAGTATATACATATACATACATATGTATACATATGTATACATATGACATGTATGCATGTATGTATGAATGTATGTATGTGAGACAAAATTTTTTATTTGGTGTCACACACAAAAGAGTCAAGGCTGGCAAGATCTATTATATTGCAAGTATATTATGTACAAGGGATGTGACTTAAGAAAAAATTCAGAATTATTTCCTACTTATCAGTGTTCCTGATACGCACTTCCAGTTTAGCCAAAAAAACATTTATGAGGTGCAGGTCTTTTGTCATTGCAAATACAGGAAATTTTTATTTTTTTATTTACAACCAACATTCAGGGAATGGACAACAGTCATGCAGCGTATATTATATTGGAACAAGAAAAAGAAGGGAAGGGGAAGGAAAAAGATCAGCGTACTGGAATAGGAAGAGAGATCAACATATGGATAGTGCAACTAAATAACTCTCTCACCCTCTCTGTGTAACATGTTGTGCGATCCTCTGCTAAAGTTCAAATTCCTTGTTCTGATGAAGCAACAAAGAAAAAAAAAAGTGCTGTAATAAGTCAATACCGTTGAATACCCTTATTTACTTAATTGGTCATTACAATCCTTTATTCAGGATTACAACCTAGCTTCTCAGGTCATCCCTGTAGTGTGTAGTTTCTCCATGAGTGATGAGACCTACAGTTTAAATTCGACTCCGAACGACAGATTTTTGAGAAACTTATCATGGCAATTAATATATACTCACGGAGTTTTTGCCAGCAGAAATCTATGGCATGATAACATTTCACAAAATACTTATAGCAGCCCACGTATACTCTACGTAAATTTCAAGTTAAAAAAATCTCAATCTTGTTTAGCAGTTTTTTTTTTATGCTGCACACATACATACATATTTATATATCTTCAGTTATAACTTATCCTGTAAGTTTTAAATTTTAATGTGGCATTCAAGGCACTGCCTGTCTAACCGTCTATCTGTCTTGCCGACAATGACTAACACACAGCACAACAGCAGCCTTTTTTTCTGCAAAATTTTATTAATTTTTTTTGTTGTATTTTTCATTGGCAGACGCCAAAAACAACAAATGGCATTGAGTATGGGGAATAACGATGAGATGTTGTTGTTGTTGTTGTTATTGTTGATGATGATGACGTTGAATGTGTCATGAGCCCGTTATGCCATTATGGTTTCTAGAGCAATATTGGAGGCAATAACAACAACAACAACAACAACAACGGCAACATCAATGTAATACTAAGGAGAACGGTAACGACAACTGCATCAAACCAGCAACAATATTGATACTGTTGCAATATGTTGTACAGTGTTGATGTCGCTGTGTGTTGGCTGGTTGGCTGGCTGGCTGGCTGACTGGTTGGTTGGTTGGTTGGTTGTTTGGCTGGCTGGCTGGCTGGCTGGCAAGCAAGAAATCAGGCAAAATCAACCTAATCCAAGGAGTGTTTTCGAAGTCATTCATGCGTGACAAATTGCATTTGCCATATTGAATGGAACACATGGGGGATGACTATTGCACTCGTGTGTCTGATGATCTTTTTTCTTTACATTTTTCTACAACTCGTTGCTTGGCATTTATGGTTGCAAATGTTGGCTTCAGTGCGACTATGAAGATGACAGAGTTAACATTTTTCTTCTTTACAATTTTTTCGTAATCTTATTTTCAAGGATTCTTTAAATAGATTTTTTTTTAAATATTTTTTGTTTCCCAGTTACCACAAAAGTGGGGATTCAAACCTCGTCACTTTAGGAGTATTTTGAGATGTTCATGGATGGAGTCAAATGTGATCTGTTGGGCAAATTTTAAGGAACTGCAAACATGTATTTCATCTCCCATTGTACTCATCCACTGAATTATTTACTGTATGGTGGATAATTCGAATTTGTCGATAACATAACATAGTGTTACCAACGAGAGACATTATATATCGTTTATAATGACACGGTTCATCGAAATCATAGTTTTTTGTGTGTGTTTATTTAACTTTATTTTTGAAAGTGATAAATGGATAACCCTTTGTAATCAAAATGTCAAGAACATTATCTTTGAACGTTTTCAATCCAATCAAAGCAATCGATTCTTTTAACAGCCTGAGTTGTAGATCAACTTAAATGTTATCGGTATTGGTCATGGTCTTTGATAGAAAATATTTATTTTATCAACGTACACCCAACTATACTATATGAATTGGCTAGTTGCATGTGGTAACATGATTATTATTTTTTTTTTCGTAATTTTATTTCTATTGAACGAAAGAAAAAAAAGCCATGAGCCATAACTTGTAAGTAGAGAGATCGAGAGAGAGAGAGACAGAGAGAGAGCATATTTCAAAGAAGAATTGATCATTGAACGATTAGTCGTTATTGGTTTTAGTTTTCTTACGTAGTTTGCTGCCTGCATTTAGTTTAGTGTCTGGCTAACTGGGTTGGCAAAGAAACTATTGATTGGTTTAACTTTTAAGAGTTGAATTGATATAAATTGAAATTGATGAGGTTGTGGCAAAATAAATATGTGTGTACAACATATTTGTGGAATGTTGTATGTCTGTCTGTTCATTCTGTCAATCTGTCTGTCTGCCTATTTCAGTCTGTCTGTCTGTCTGTCTTTTTTATTTTATTTTACTGTTTGTGGCTTAAATGATGATGACTTTGATTTGGCTTTGGTATCGCGTTCGTTGAACATTACATTGCATTGCATTGCATTGCTTAAGTGTTGTTAGATGCTGATGATGCTGTTCAGTTCATGCCGCTTGTCTAGTGTAAACATGCATATCTACTATGTTTTCGTTGATATTTCGTATTTATTTTGGGCATGGATGACATTGATCGTGTTAGGTGCAGCACCTGAAGATCATTGTTAACTTATGTACACACAAACACACACATACACACTCGCACTCGCACTTACACTCAATATTCACTGTACAAATGTGGTGGCATTTAAAAAAAAATCCAAAAAATCTTTTCGTTTTATTATTTTAGTTTTCGTTTTTTTTTGGTTTTATTTGTGGCCTAAAGAAATTGATCGTCAAATTAGGAAGCCATTGTATTTAGGCGTGTTTGTTTGTTGTTTCTGTCTTATGTTATTGCTGTTTGCAGTTATTGTTGCTATTGCTGTTGTAATGTTTAATGTTAAGATTGTTATTGTAGCGGTAGTTAATGTCAATTGGTCATGTTTATGACCCATTAACGGTAAAATTGGTTTTAACTATATTTGGCAACACAGCACGGACAGGCAAGCAAGCCAGCAAGTAAGTAGGCAAACAGTAAGAAGGCTGGCAATACAATAAAATCTCAACATTTCTTTTATTTGTTTTTGTTTTTTTGTCTGCTTTTCAACCATATTTGGGTTACAAAAAAAAAAATGAATATTTTCATGTGCATGTTGTAAAGGATTTTCACCAAAAAAAAAAAAAAAAACTGCGGAAAAACGAACGAAACGAAATGAAACGAAAAAGAAATCTAAAACCTGGTAAGTGTTTAATAAATAAGAAAAACCTTAACCTTGTATTGCGTTGCATTACAACAATATAATGGCGTGTTTCTTTTTTTTCAAAGTGGCAAGTTTTCTCAGCAAAACTTTAAGGCTAGTTTGATTGTTTATGTTTGTAATACAAAATATAGAAAAATACAATGAACAAAAAAAAAAAAAAAAGAATAAAATAAAATAAATATGCGTTTAAGGTCATATTTAATCGTCAGTATGTGTTTGGAGTATGTAACATAAAATTTAACAAGAAGAGTTTCTAGAACAAATAAATGTAAATATGTATTATGGGTGTTCATATTCAATAAGGCAGGTATTGTTAGCAAACAAAATTTATAAGTCCAGATAAAGAGACTCCTCGCACGTATTTCTTTAACCGGGACAATGAGAAAATTGTAGGGTAACGAGAATAGATACAAAGAAACTGTGCGGCTTTAATGAATTCTGGGTCTTACTGACCCAAAACATCATCTTAATGTTTGTAAGGGCAAAAGGGAGAGATTGGAGAAGACATTATAGGAATAGCTTACATGAAGTGAAGGCCAGATCGTATATGTTTGTAGTAGTTATCTAGTAACCTCTAAACGACAGAACTAGTGGTAATTAAATTCTGTATAATTAAACAATTTTATCTAAATAAGCATGTGATTCGTCCACTGTATTGTTTGCCAGGATAATAGGGCAGTTGTATTGTATGTAATCTTGAGAAAGCTTGTTTTTCGGTGTTCGTACAATATTCTTAAGAGAGTTAGATTGTTTCACAATGGTTTATTTGCAAGCGAATGATGCCATAATTATAATAAACTTCTTCCATGTTTTGTCACACGTTAACATTGGAAATATAATTTTAAGAATAAATTTTTCAATACAAAACTACGGTTATTTTAACCGTTATTTTCTGATAAGAAAACTAATTCCTATTCCAAGCATTGCAATGTTATTCCCATTTATTTATAAATTGTCCGGCTTTGTTTTTTCAAAGCAATCTCATAAAAAGTTTAATTTTCGACATTTAATAATAATTTGCCATCAACTATTGCTTTAAAATATAAATTTTGCGGGACCTAAACGACCATTTAGTAGCTTCGGGACTAATTCATTCATAACTGTCATATCGGTAAATTCTTTAGATTGCCAAAGCTTTTAATAGATATTTTTTGTCTATGAAAATTTCTTTTGCACATTATATGGCCCATTTGTATGGTATTTATCGAACGTACACACACACACACACATACACAAACACACAACTAATAAATAGTAGTAGTAACATTATTTCTATTAAAACTACAACTAGCAATAGCAATAGTAGTAGTAATAGTGATAGTGGTAGTAGCATTAGTAGTTGGTAATATTAAAGAGTATCATTTGTATTTTATCACCCTTAGGTAACTGTAAAAACAAAAAAAAAAAATTAAAAGTTTAAAAGGCTTAGAACAGAGAATATTCTCTGCTAATAACAGATATCTATCATAAATAGAGAGGCATAAACTTATACATATACGGCAAGCAGGAGCAGCAGCATATCAACTGAATGTATGGTACATTGGCGAAAACAATAATAGTTAATCAAGGAAGCTCAATAACTACTGGCGTAGTATACTTCTTGTATTCGTCTCTGTATAGAACATACGAAACCATATTATATCGTCGTAAATGCAGCCATAACATCGAATTATTACTTGTAACAAACCAAATATACTTAAGTGAACAAGCAGTAACGGCCTTCTCTCTCTCCTTTAACAACATTACTACACATACATACACATATACACAAACATACTACACTGTTTCCTATTAAAAGAGGGAATTAACTTGTATCGATTATTCAGTAATATTAATAGGGATGATAGTGTAGTGTTTAAAGTTTTGATTCTAAGGTACCTAAGGTGCTCAACTCGTCTTATGCCTGCAAAGAATTTGGTAGAAACCTTTCAAGGTCTTCATAGGGATAAGGAAGAACAAATTCTGTGGTGTCCAGGACCAATGGAGGAATTGGAGTAAAATATTCCGAAGCCAAAAAGCCAAAAAGATTAGCTTAATGCAACTTAAACTGAAAATACAAGTAAGGAACATGGAGCAATGTTATCTGACAGTTAGTTCGTTATCTAAACGCTTGGCACATCTGACGTTAGTTCGGGAATTGCATGAAACTGTCTAAGTTCCAGAACAAAGTTCAGAACAAATGGCAACAAAGAACAGGCACACTAGATAGCGTAAGGGAGTTTTAAACCACTGATGGGATTATAATTATTCCATGAAATGGAGAAATAAAGTTTGGCTGCGGATGCTAGGCGGAGATCCTTCTCTTGCAAACTCAAAAAGAAAAACAACTTGTTTAGAATAGGAATTTGCTTCAAGTACCATGTGTAGACTCTGTGATAAGGAAAACGAATAACAATAATACATACTTGGAAACATTTGTAGAAGATACAACAGTTTTTATAAATGAAACTCTCTCATTATTATAAGGTTATTAGGGATTGTTTTTCGGGAATTTGAATGGCTTTTATAGATCCGTTGTATGCCTTTTTTTGGACCACATAGATTTGGAGGAATTTTATAATTAATTATCTCATATGGATTATAGAGAAATTTCTGTTGGAAATGGTGTTGATTGCATATCACTATTTGCCCAACAGTTAAAAGGAGAACGATCCAACAAAAAAAAAAAAGAAAGAAAAAAAGGAAAACAATATGAAGCAGTAGTTAAGGAGGCAGGTAACAGCAGACCATGATCAATGATCAGGCAAAAATCCAAAACGTAAAAAAAAAGAAAATTGATGTTTAAACTGCACAATAATAAAATGGTTGAGAAACAGCAGCAGTTAAGGCCGGTATAAATGCAGACAAGGCAGTAAAAATCGATGCCGCCGCTGTAGCAACAAAGAGGCCAAGTACTAAATTACAACAATTGTTGACATTCACATGATCATTAGTAAACATTATCATTACCATTAACAATTGTTTGCCGTTTGCCCGTTTGCAGTTCGTTTGCCATTTGGATAGATGATGGATGGATGGATGGATGGATGGATGGATGGATGGATGGATGCATGGTTGGATAGAATATGGCTGATTAAGTAGGGTTTTGTAATTTTCCAAAAGTTCTTTTATTTGTTCAATGAAGACGAAACGAAACCTCAGTTTCAATTTAGAAAAACAAGGAGGATGATTTTTAAGATTTAAGTCAACTAAAGAACTTGGCACATTTTCCTTGTCATTGGCCATGATATTGGTTCTTTTCACCATGCTGGTTCTGTACATGCTGATGACTATGGATGATGACTATGGATGATGACGATGACGATCGTATATACATTAGATATGACCATATATGACAACAATGATCCATAGCTTAGTAATGTTTAGTACTCTGTACAGCGAAACCTATTGCCGTTTTTCGAACAATAAAGGTTTGTCTTTAGTTTTTTGTTGTTGTTGTTGTTTGCGCTGCTATTTTAAATGATTATGATTAAAAAGATTTGTGGTTATGGCCAATGAGATGGGTTTTCTGCTTTACGGTCATGTTGTAAATTTTTTTTTTTAGAAGTTTGTGTGAACGGTTTCATGTGATACAACAAACAACAGCATGGCAACATGGCAATATGGCCTACAATACAACATTGTCATCACAGAACAAATAATTTAGGTGCGGCTTTTACAAATTGCCAAACAAAAACTGAGGGCAAGCACACCAAAAAAAAAAAAAAAAAAAAAAAGAGAAAAAGAAAAACAAAAAGGAAATAAAATAAATAATAAATTAATAAATAATCATTAAATAAATGAAGGTAAGAATTATTTTGTTTGTCTTCATATCAAATGCAATGAAATAATAATCGGTTTTAATTAAATGTTTTGATTGAATTTTTGAGAAAAAAATAACAACAAATTCTGCAGATTGAATTTGGTGCCCAAAAATGACTCATGCCATGTAGAATTTGCAAACTTTATCTTCACGTATCACTTTTTTGGAAATTCGCATTAAAAATATCACGTGAAGCTTTTATTTCCTTCAAAATTAAACCGTTTAACGACAACTAACTCTAGGCAATCCTGTTCACCAAAAAGAATATACATTCACGCTATTATATGAAGCAGAAACTGGAACGACGCAAAGCTGGATATAATACGACGTTAAATAAACCGCCTCAGGTGTCTGTCATTAACAAAACAGAGTTCTATTTTAAAACTATATTTTGTGTGAACTAACTAAGCCCCCCCTTAACTTAAGAATCTGGCGAGAAACCAAGCACTTAACTTCTATGAGGTTGACTCGAGAATAGTAATGCAACTGTGCGGACAAACAACGTAGCCAGAGCGTTTATAAGTTTGAAAAGACACACTTACCGAAAAGGAAGATAGCGTGAGAGGCGGGAGACTCGTCTCAAACCAAATGAGTTGCAGATACACAAAATTTTGCTTAATGCCACAGGAAGTGCTTTGAGTTACGCATCAGACTATCCAGAAATAAACAGAGAATAGTAGACTACACCTTCCTTTTCGCTGAGAATATGCTTCCAAACTTTTTTTCCCTCTCCGTAGAAAGGTTCTGGCACTATCAGCGGCATGGAAGCCGCTTTGCTCCTCTCAAGCTCATTCTCGTGTTGACTGCCGTGAATTTCCACATGACTTGGGATTCGGTAGAGGATGACCCAATTTTACTCATCCAGCTGATTCAGTTTGCCCAGATAGTGCAATACTATTACGGTTGCTATTTCTTGTGCTTTATCCGAGATTTTCGCTTTACGACTAAACTGCCATGTTCCTGTATCCTTACTACATTCATGTAATATGTGTGGTTGTTTTATTAATGAATTGGAGAACTTCAAGTTTTACTTCGACTACCAACGACAACGGCTCTAAGAGCTTTTGCCAAAAAAAACTGCTAAGAGAAGCCAGTAGAAATAAAATATTTTTTCGTTCATTAAAAACACCAATACCCTCGTATTGTGTAAGTAAAATATTAAAACTTAATTTTTTTCTCCAGTGTTTAATAGCATTGAGATGTTTAAAATGATTTTCTTAAAGAAAAATAAAAATCTTAAACATGTGGATCATTTTGAAAAAGAAATAGGCGTTTAAGGAACTAAATTCCAATTCATATTTTAAATGAAAAAATAAAAACTCAAGAGGCGTATTAGAATTTTGCAGCGTTAAAAAAGGCCACTCTACTACTACTACTACTAAATGCAACAACGAAAGAAAGAAGGGGACGGACTATAATAAAAATAAAGGCCTTTTACATCACATTTGACTGACACTTTGACATCTCTAGAAGCGCACTTAAAATGCCTGCATGCATGTTTTACACTATTAATGCATAATATTGGAATATTTATACGAAACAACATTTAATTGCTTATAAAATATTACAAAAATAAACGAAATAAAAGCAAAAAAGAAGAACAAAAAATGAGGAAAAAATATGAATTTTGCTTAGAACAATTTTTTGCTTTACGTTTTGTGTTTTGTGTGTTTTGCAGAAAGAAATCCAGAGAAAAAAAAATGAAAATTAATAGCAGTTTTGCGTTTAAATGCAATACTTATTCGCCTTTTTGTTTTCATTTATTTTTTGTCTTCGCTTTTTTTTTTTTTTTTTTTTTTGTTTGAAAGCAATTAAAACAAGTGTTGCCATAATTTATTTTCTATTTTGTTCGTTCGTTTTTTCTTTTTTTTTTTTTTGTATTATTATTGTTGTTGCTGCTGCCGTTTATAGTTTTACGATCTAAAATAATTATCTTTGAATGCATCAGAGCAATATGCCAAACATACAAGTTAGACGAGAGCGTATTAAAATCTCTATGAAACCATTAGTCCTCCTTCCTTCCTTCCTTCTCTTCATATAGAAAAGCATAGGAAGCCAAACTCTAAAGTCAGCCACAAGATATTTTCACAAAATGCTGAACTATTTTAACGGAATTTTCCTACAAGTTTAAGCGCAAAACGAAGATGATGATCTCATGAAACAGGGAGTAAGTGAAAGAGGCACGCTTGAAGATGAAGAAAGTATGTGTGTGTGTATATGAGACAGTGTCTGGATTGGAGTTTCAAAACCCATTAATCATGGCAAATGTCCGAGAATGCGTTAACAATTTACAGAAATTGGCTACTGTTTACACGTCATATGCGTTTTAGGCACTCCAAATTGCTCACACACTCATTCACTCACTTACTAACTCGCTCTCGCTTGTTTGCTGTTTGCATTCACTGACACTTATTAAGATGATAAAGTTGCATGCACGCCAGCCAGCCAGCTATGCAGCCAACCCAGCCATATGCGAGTTATAATTCCTTCTATGCCATTAGAGTTTAGCGTTTTTAAAGATAAAATCATTAAAAGTTTTTGAGTCATGCTGTTATTGCTAAAGCATTACAATAATTTTCGTATTTTTTTTTCCCCATTCGTTTTTATTTTTCCTTTTGCAAGATTTGTTAAGATTTTTAAATTTAAATTAAAAAAAAATATTCTATTTGGAATATTTTGTGGAACAGTAGAGATCATTATAATATATTTAACGGTAGAATTTTTGAATGATGAACAGATTGAAAAAAAAACTTAAAAAAAGGATAAAGTATGGTGACGGCAATATTGTTGTTTGGAGGTTATGTTGTCAAATGTCACTCTCTCTCAAAACAGGTGGCGTTTATTGATCTTTCTCTGTTGTTGGCTTTCTTATAACAACTGAGGTTATTAATATCATACCCAGTAGATTGCCCAACGGCAGACACTTTCCTAAAACAATTATCAATGCAATCATAGTCAATTCGAATATTCTTAGCTTATGTTGAAAAAATCGCCGATAGGAACAACCCTGATTTCTTCTGGTTCTATTTAATACCGGTTGAAAGCCATAAACATAGTTCAGTAAGGGTCGGATTCCGCCTAGTCCATGAGACATAACCCACTGTGATATCATATATTCTACCAATATTCATCCAATGCAATAGAAACAGTCCATATCTTTAGGAGAAAGGCTTTATGTTTGACCTAGAGATGAAGGGTAATGACTTCCTTAAGTAAAAGAATCCTTAAGTAGATGCTTTCTATCTCACTGGAACTACGAGAATACTGTCGTTAATACAATCATGCTAAGTAATAAAGTTTTATTTTGGTAAGGGCTCTTGAAAACAACAGTTTAAAGGTAAAATTAGCCGAACGTTCACGAAACATACGTTCGTTTCTAGCATATGATAAACAACGAGAAGGATTACCCAATCGTAAACTAATTTCGATAAGCTTTTGGATTATTTTCGTATGCTATAAACGAACGTATGTTCCATTATGTTGCGTGAAAGTTCGGCTAATTCTAACCTAAAACGTTCTGCAACAGTTGGTTAATTTAGAAGACAGTAAGCCAAATGCGAACTTTAAGTAAGACTTGACCTTGAAAAAAATTATAAGCTTTCATGGATACGAAAGTTAATATGTTGAAAAGGTGACTCAGCTGTAGGCATTTTCAGATATAGTGTTTCCTTCCTTGTTTCTTATATAATCACTCAAATTTTTTTATTCTAAGAGAATAACAATATTCGTTGAAAGGCTGGCTATATAATGCCAAGAATTATCATTTTAAGAATAAAAAATTTTTCTTGGATTAAATTGAGAAAAAAGAACTTTTGCTGCACCATTGATTGGCAATTGAAAAACTAAAAACCGAACACAATTCACAATTAAAGCCATTGTAATGGAAAACTAATTAACGCGTTTTCTTTGTTGCACGTTTGTTCATCTCGTAAAAAAAATTGTAAAAAAAAAAATTGAAAAATAATGACTTTTGCGCACGAGCACATTTGAAACTACACTTCTTAATTGTTTATGGCAGACATTCATACAACAGCAACACCAACAACAATTGTTATGTTATTTTTCCTTAAGTAAAGCAGTATTGCACGTATGCGTGCCTATGACTTCTTCTCAAATTTGGTAGCAATTTAGCTACTGTTTCAGTTCGTTTTTTTTTAATTTTTATTGTATTTGTCGTACGTCGTATAACAAAATTTTTTTTTTCATTTCTTATATGATTCTTCTTAACAATTTTTTTTTATGGCTTGTTTCTGTATATTTCCTTGGCCTTAACTATATAATTATTTGATCCATGTTCGTAAATTCTTTTCTTGTTTTTACGCCAGCTAGCCAGCCAGCCAGCCAGTCAGCCAGTCAACTAGCGAATAGTGAGCGAACAATCTAAAGTGAATGGCGAAGCGAATAATGGTTGGGGTTTGTCAAGTGTTGATTGCATTTGCTTTATGTGTTATGTGTTATGCTCTGTGCTGTGCATTATATAGACTTTTAGTACCAACAATTATCTTTAGTTTGTTGCCATAATTATAGGGAAAACGTACTAAAAATTTGATGAGATAAGCGTATATCCAAGTGACTTGTGGTTAAGATTTTAGAGCGAACATCTTGGTTTTTAAATTTTTTTTTTGTTTTTGATTTTACAATAATTTTCTGACAATAAAAGCCATAAATAAAGTTCTTGTAAACTTTTTTCAATTACAAACATTTTTAATATAATGTGTACCCTACAGTAGGGGAAGGATTGTATGAGGTTTTGCATATAATACAAAGGAGTTTTATTTAAGAGTAGAATAGGCATAAAAAATAATTTTTTTTGTTAGTAAGTGTCAGAAAAATTAAGAAAAAAAGCAGGCACAACATACCTTCAGTTAGGATTACGACCTAGTTTCTCACACCACTTATTTTGTGTGTGTTTTAATTTTATATATGATTGGCGGGGTCTACAGTTTCATTGAAATATTATTTGCTCTCAGAGTTTTTGCCAGAAATTTTCTGAGAGAAGTGGCCGAAGATATTTTTTCATTTTTCGTTTGATGTCTAACCTGGGGTTTGAACAGTGGCCTCATGACTAATAAGCCAATACACTACCTACTAGCCTATGGCGAATTATGATTATCGACTTAAAAGAACTAGGGGTTTCTTTTTCTGATACTCAGAATTTTCTCCTGACGAAATCGTTGAAAGAAGAGAGAGCTCTTGAATATTGAAAATTAAACATGCTTTTAAGACGGGTTGATAGAGTGGCTGTGGAAACTTTAATCAAAGGAATGTTAAAGAGGCTTCACTTAGAGCATACATTAGAAAAGATCAAGCTGGCTTTCGTACTTTTAAATCAGAAAGTGATCACATTAAAACACGAAGAGTAAACACTGAATAACAGAGAAAGAGAGTGAGAGGGGATATCATTCCCTTATCTTGCTTTTATTTTTCGTAAGCGCTTTTGACAGCTTAAAGGATTCAGCCGTATTGGAAAATAAATTTGTATTTGGCAACATATGAAAGATTTCTGGAAATCTAAACGAGTCTAACATAAAAACACTCTGTGTAATATAATAATTAAAATAATTAAAACTTTTTAATAGAAATTTCCTTTTAAATTGAACTTTTTTCCGAATTCAACTCATTTGTGTAAAAATCACTGATTTTTCTCCGTGTAATAACAGTGGTTGGCAATTGAAACTTCAACATCATTTTGATTGACTATGTTGTTATATTTGAATTCTTTTTTTTTTCTGGAATTTTTTTTTTTTTAAATTTCAAAAGCACACTTCTATCATATGAGCATAACCAAACCAACCCACTTGATATTCACACTTAATGTTAGAAGTAAAAAAAAATGGAAATAATACAACACTATACTCGTATGTATAATATTTATAAAAACTATATTTTTGCTATTTTTATTATATTCTATTATTCTATTCTATTCTATTTCATTCTATTATAGTTTTAGTAGCGCATTCTTTTTTCCATTTTATTTTCCATTCAAATAAAAATCCTTGAACATGTCCGCCTTAAAGTGCACACATGAATAGGGGCAGGAAAAACAAAAAAAAAAAAAAAAAAAAAAAAAAAAAA
>QOCX01000037.1:741390-761615 GCA_005959815.1 Sarcophaga bullata | reverse complement strand
ATTTTCCACAATTAAGTTTAAATTTAAAAAATTTTTTTCTTCATCAACATTAACATTTTAAAAGAAAGATCAAATGAAATCAGAGAAAAACAAAAAAAAATTCAAAAAAAAATGCACATTTAACTGTCAAACTGTCAAAATGGTTTGTCATAGTGCTGCAGCATATAGCTTATACAAGCAGGCAACACCCCAATGACCTTTTGTGTTACTTTTTTTTTTGTTTGTTTCATGTTCTATGCACTGGTCACTGGTCACTGGTCTTGCCATTAATGTTGTTGATATTGTTCTTGTTGATGTTTTGTTGATTTGTAACTTAATTTTATTTGTTATTGTTGTTCGAAGCCAGTTAAATCTTAAATAAAGATTTTAATTCGTGTTGATTTTTTGTGTTTCTTTTTTTGTTTTTTTTTTTTTGGCCAATACGATTACCAAAAGTCATTGACTTTTTGGCCATAATGTTTATAAATGTGCAAAGCATGTGTTTAAACATATGACCACTCACTCTAGGAAGTCACTGAACTTTGTAGAGCAAAAAGCATAAAAAATACCCAAAAAAAAAAAAAATCTAATTAAAGTTTTGTTTCCTCTCTCTTGTTTTCTTTTTTTTTTTTTATTAGATTTTGTTAGTTGCACTAGTGCAGCAGCAGCAGGAGCAGCAGCAGCATTTGTCAATGTTTTTAGTATTGGTGAGTGGCTCAAGCAAATTTTGCATTAAATTGCTTGATCAATAGCAATTACAATCTTGTTGACTATTTTTCATTTACTTGCTCCTCTGCTGTAGGTTTTTCATTTTCATTTCCATTTTCTTTTCTTCGACTCCGTCTCTCTGTCTTTTTTTTTTGATTGAAAAACTTTTGTAATTGATTTTTGGCAAGGGTTTAAATAGATTTGTAAAGCTTTAAACCATTTCAATATCTGTTAAGGTCTTAGAAAACTAAGGAAAAACGTTAACCCATTGTACAACGTCTTAAAGGGGAGAGGATAAAAGGGGAGGTAGGGAAAAAAGGAGAGGAAGTAGGAAAGAGAGAACAAGAAAGCGGAGAAATTACACAGACTAACAAAACACACAAGAAAGTGCGACGACACTATTGAAGGACTAGAACTTCGCGAGCAGATCAAACTAATAATGAATCTATGGAGAGCCTTGATGTCGACTATCAAAAGAGCTCCTGCCAAGGGTCTTCAACCTCAACCTACTAAGGGCTGGATAGTTACAAAGGAGGTGTTCGAAAGTCTCTAATTCCTCCAACTTACCCTGCAATAGTCCGGCTGGGATCTGTTCCAGATCGATGTCAGCCATCTAATCTCCCTTAAAAGGAGCTACAAATTCAGAAAAATGGCTTTTAAATGGCATTTAAATGGCACTGTATTTCATTCTTAACGATATAAAAAGTTTATCGCAATCCTAGCTTTCTGTCTGCTTCGTTTAACTTTACATTAGAAACCTATGAAACGATAACTCTCTTTACTACAATCAAATGTTTTATTATTAAACTTCAGAACACGTTATCAATTAAATAATTAGCATTATTATTTATTAAAAAAATACGTTTTATATCCTTTCAACCAGTTTTAAGTAAAAATAAAACATAAAAATTTGACTGCAAATTATAAATAAACAAACTGAATTGCATTGAAACTTAATGAGGCTGTTAATACCGAATATAAAACGTAAAAAAAAAAGAAAAAAGGAAAAAGAAAAAAGAAAAACGTTTCTCATAATAATGATAAAAATATAAACACAAGTATACAAATATACCTACATACATATATACATATGTATATATGTATGGAATAAAAATATTCATAATTTTTTTGTTATTATTATTATTATTTACTTTATTTTATTTCATTTTGTTTTGTTTTGTTTTTTATTCTGTTTTGTTTTGTTTTTTGTTTTGTTTTGTTTCATTAAAAGTTCATTAACATTTGAGGTGACTTGGTGATATTATTGGGAGTTGTTTTGTGTCATTAAAATGTAAAAAAAAAAAAAAATGAAATGAATTTTCGACATTCATTAAAATAATACAGTGCAGCTAAGGCTAAAGCTAAAGACTTGGAAGACAAGTTGCAAGACAATCTCTCCATAGGCCAGCCTGCATTATCTGCATTTTCTATGTTCAAATCTTAATGAATTACGAAGAATGAAACTTTTTGCCTATGTTTTGCCTATGTTTTCTTTTCATACTCTTTATTGTGAATAATTTGGAATAAGAAGTTTCGGTATAATTAATATGGATAGGATAAGAAAGAGATAATAAAAGGGCAGATAAAGAGTAAAATCTTATAAATGAATATGCAAATAATAAGGAAGTAAAGTCATTGAAGGCTATTGCTAAACTGTAAGGAAAGTGTAATGCTTTCGAGAATCACTTCTATCCTCAGCAAGTGTTCTTTGAATCTGCAGGTGCCGGTCAGAAGGCCGTTTACTCAGGCTATTCAAGACAACTCAAATCTCTTTCTACTGTAATTATATAGCGAACGTTTAAATTGTTTCACAGTAATTTGGCTCCAAATTTTCCACTGCATAGAAAGGTTCTGACCCCAAAATTGTACAGCATTGTAGCTCCCCTCTTTGCAGACTCATTTACTTTTCATATATCTTGATGCAACAGGACTGTGACCACATATAGCTTGATTAGACAGTACGCACCAAAGTTGCTGTTGCCTAGTAGCTAGGGTTATTAGACGATAGTCCGGGATCCTCCTACGGCTCAGACATCATGACCAAAACGAAATATGAAAAACTATTGCTTAGGTGAGTTCCGCTCAGCAATCTTTTAGCAAAAACACTGAAAGTTTTTCAAGTTAAAGTGTAGATCTCGCCACTCATGGATAAAATTTACACACACAATATGAGTGGCGTTGTAAAACAGCGTCTAAAGAGAGTATAATTAGATGCAAAAGAAGAAGAAAATGAGAAAAGTTTAAATACAACTCTTTTTGCATTTAATTTGTATTTTCATTAAGTGCTTCTTGCTCAGGACGGCAAGTCAAGCCAATAGGAAGACATTAATATCCTGCAGGATAAAAATTAAAACAAAATAATAAAAAATTCTCTATCTCACTCTCTTTCTCTTGTTTTTTTCTCTCTCTTTCTCTACACTAACCAACAAAGAATACGAAATTCCACACAAAAATTCTCGCCGTACTGCAGCAAATCCTTAAAAAACTGAAATGCTGCAACAATAGTGACATCAATAGCAATAGCAGTAGCAATGGCAGTAGCAGTAGCATCCCCAGTGTGGAACAAGTGTGCTGTACAACATTTTTTGTGATAAAAGAAGATAGAATAAGAAACCAAGTGAATGAACAAGTACTTTAGGGTATTCATTTTAGTACTCTGTTGATTATTAAAATGTTTTAACAATAAAAGAATGAAAAAAGAAATATGCTTTCTGTTTTTTTTTATAAATTACAACAATAGCAAAAACATGAATAAGAAAAAAGACATAAAAAGTATTTAAAAAACATGTTAATGTTCTACAGACAAAGGAGGTCTATTTGAAAATCTTAAATTTTAGTGCAAAAGAATACGATTTAAGTTTGGTACTTTTACTCAAAAAAAAAAAAGTACATTATGATTAAACCAAAAAAATACGTACATTTTAAAAAGTTTTAAACGTTAAATAGTTAAATAATATTTTTTTTTAATTATCATACTCAATTTTAGCGAAAATAAGTTCATCTTAAAAAGCTTGTGATACCTAAAAAGTACTACTAGCGAAGAAGAAACGCTATTTCCTCTTTTATGTAAAAAAATCATCGACTTAAGAAAAAACGCCACCAATTATGAGTAAATTAACATACACAACAGGAGTGGTGTGAGAAGCTAGTTCTAATCCTGACTAAAGAGTTGTAATCATCTATTAAGACAGTAAGTAAAGCGGCCATAAGAACACTGGCGAGGATGTACACCACAGTTATATTGAGCAGAATGTTGGGAGTATTTAAAGGAGGTAGTGACATATCGTGTTTACCCTACATGGGTTTACGGACTTGCGGACATTGAAAGTATAACACACTGCTAGCTTTCATAACAAATGTATTTTGCATAGGCTGAACAAATCTAGTTCATTAAGTCGTCACAGAAGTCGGAAATTTGTCAGAAAATTTTAGATTATTTAAAGGAAATTTCTTTGCTGATAAAATGGCCATGGCTTGTACAAGTTTACAATCTCCGACATGTGTTGCAATGCATTGGTATTCAGATTGATTCAATTAAATCTGGTTATTCATCGGTTGTTTAAATAGGGGGTTTAACTTCGTTGACAGTCGTCTTTTTTAATTAAATCACATGACTTTTGCAGTAGTTTTGGGCCCAAGAAGTAGAGCTTCAGAGCCCGGACAATACAAAATCAAGATTTCGTTTGTATTGTCTTAATTGTCTTAAGACCTTCTTTAAACATCGACTGCCAGCTGACGTAGTGTAGGGTAAACGTATTCAAATAATAGTCAACTGGGGAGATAAAAAAAAATACACACACGTTGTGATATTTGAAAAATAAAGAGGAAAAAATGGAGTAAAATTAAAACAAATTCAAGGGTAAGCAGCAAAGAAAAAAAAAAAACTTTTTTTAATCATTAAAAAGAACGAACCCCTAGTAAAAATAATAAATGAAAAAAAGCGAAAAAATACAAAAGCAAATAAAAATTAAAGGGAGTTTAAAGCAAATGCTTTGCTGAAAGGGAGATGATGATGATGCAGTTGAAAATATCGACTTTTATTACAGCCAATGAAATGCTGCTTGTTGCCATGTCAGTTTCCCTAAATGAATATAAAAAAAGTAGGAAAGTTGAAGTAAAAAACCAAAAAAAGAAAAAAAAAAACAACAAAAAACAAAGAACATGAGTATCATACATATTAATTGCACATCACTTTCATCACATCAGCTAAAACAGCAGTAGAACACAGGCCAACGAGCAAAGGATTCAAACGTAGACCAACATGACTTTGTAATATCATCGACATCATTATTATTTTCATATAGAAAAAGGGAAAAAAGCGAAAGAAAGACAGAATGAAGGAAAATCAAAAAGATAGGGGAAGAAGTTATAGTACAGTAGAGAGGGGGAACGACTTGGCATTAAAATTCCTTTGCTGCTAAGCTTAAAGCGGGCATGAACGAGTGTGCCGTCAATGTGTGTATTTGAAATTATTTTTTTATTTTTATTTGCATATGCACGTTTAAGGGCAATATTTAGGGGGCTCTCCCGACTGGTGTTTTTATTTTTTTTTATTAATTGTAATGCTAAAAATAAAAATTCAAAGTTAAACTTTTTAAATCTTAAAAAAGAGAACGAAAAAAAAATTAAATAAAACAGCCCCAATTCGTTCGTAGTATGCTTACAAAAAGCATGTTAAATCTGTACAGGCATTTTCAATTTTATTTTGTGCAATTTTTATTGTTTTTATCATTGTAGAAAACAAAAGAAAAAAAATTTTTGTTTCTTTTTTTCTTTTTGCTCGTCATGAATTAAACTTGACTTTCGGTTCGTTGGCATGTTGGTTTTGTTTTTTTCGCTTCTTCTTCTATTTTTTTTTTATTTAATTTTTCATATTTTTCTCTTCTTTTTTCTTTTTTTTTCTGGCAAGAAAAGGGTTGAATTTTTTTCTCCCTTTTTTTCTGTTTTTTTTTTGTTGTTGTTGGCATTTTGCTTTATTAAAGCAAAAATGTTTGGTTTGGTTAATAGAGCTTTAGTTGCTGCTTGCTGGCGCTGTGGTGGCTTTGCTGCCACTAATGGCAGCTTTAAGAGAGGGAAAAAAATATCATGAATTGCACCACAGTGAGTTTTAATTTGAATGCAAAATGGAGAAAACAAAAACACAAAAAAAAAAATCATTAAAATTGCTAAAGTTTTTAAGTAGATTGAGAGATGTACCGCACAACGAGACGTATGATTAATATTTGAACTGCGTTTTTTTCTTCCATCAACACAGCATCAGCTTTTGCTGTTGTTGTGTAATTAAAAGCAGTGGTTCTTAATGTATCTATTTGTGGAGTTTGTGGAAGGTATAAGTTCAGCCTTCAATGTACAATAGACTTTGGGTCAAATATGAAATTAATTTCTTGGAAAAGTTCCACAGATTAGAAGAGAACTATAAATTCAAACCTCAGCTCTAAACTCTTAAAAAAAACTGCAGTTTTTGTCTAAAATCTTTGATAGTTTTTGGCAAGAAGAAGCTTCTCAAATTTGTAGTTCAAAGTCATAGTGAAACTATAGATACCATCAATGAAAGGGAAAGAATTAACACACAATCATGGATATTGTGAGAAGCTGTATGATGTAATATAGTTAAAGGTGTTGTAATGACCAATAATAAATCTCTTGTTCGGGGATAAAATTAACAAACATAGTATGGGTGGTGTCAGAAGCTAGGTCGTAATCCTGGCTGAATTTTTGAAATGACCAATTAAGTTAGTAAGTAAGTAGCAGAGTTGTGGAACAGAATGATGGTGATGGTTTAATACTAAATAAGCAGGCTTTATAATGTCTTACGTCGGTCGCTATAACAGCGGCGGTAGGCATAAACTAAACGGATTTTCTATGTACGATGGCATGTGAGTTGCCAACCTTATTACGGATGATATTTTTGCTAAATATCCGGGGGTTGAGTTTAAATTGTCTCTTTTGGACTCCTATAGCTAAGACATTTCAAAAACGTATCTGATTATATATAAAAACGTTTGGGAACCACTGCAAATTGCCGTATTAAATGTAATATGATGCAAATTTCTTTTTACACTGATTCTGATTCTGTATTTTTGTTGTCGTTGTTGTTGTTGTTTTTCCCTGTCTTTTATTTGAATTTTAACAAATACTTGTGCTTGTTGGCTGCTTGGATGGCTGGTATTTAATAATGCTTCGGGTTTTATCTAAAAGTACTGGAGGAGTTGAATTCTGCCATTAATATTGCTTATGTTGGTTATTGCTGCTGCAATTGCTATTGCTATTGCTATTGCTGATGTTGTTGTTGTTGTTGTTGTTGTTGTTGTTGTTGTTGTTGTTGTTGTTTATAAATGTATAGCAATTGCAAAATTGTTTGATACACAAATACTTTGTTATTTTGCTTTTCAATACACCAGAGTTTAATGACATTTAAAGCACCGACAAATAATATAAGAAAAAAAAAATAACAACAACAACAAATTAAATAACAAATAAAACAACTTCATAAACAAGCTCATGGCTAAAATATAAACAACAACAAAAAAAAAAGAAGAGAAATAATTTTACCCAAAAATAGAAACCGAAGCAATTGTAGCAGCCACAACATTGAAAATAATTAGAAAATATTGCCACAACCAGAAGAAGAAAACTTGGGTAAAAGCATTTCAATTGTTGGCTATAAATTATGGAATGGTATGGTATGGTATGGTAAGGAATGAAATGAATGGCAAGAAGAAAAATAATGTTTTTTTGATTTTTTTTTTTCATTTACAAAAAAAAATTCTATTTTTCAACAACAACAGCTACAGCCATAAGACAATTTTCTATTTTGATGTTGTTACTGTTGTTGTTGTTGCAAACTAAAAAAACCGTTAAGCCATTTAAACGTTTAAGTATGACTAATTTGTAGCAGAGAGAGAGAGAGAGAGAGTAGCGAGTAGTAGTAACACGAATTGGTTGAGCAGAAATTAAATGTTTTAATGTCATAAACAAATCATTTATTTAAACTGAAGAAGATTATTTTGAAAAACATCACTACCATACCCATAATATACTCATCTTTCTCTCCTCTCTCTCCCTCTCTCTCTGTCTCTCTCTGTCTTTCTGTGTGTGTTTTTTTGGGATAAAGATACATAAATTCAGACACCACTTTTTCCCCCGTTTATACGTACTACGTTTATACGTACTGGGGTGGAGATATGAAAAGAAAAATGATTTGTTACTGTTAATGCCACATTCAGAGAACAGAAAACAGAAAACAGAAGAAATTGCAACACAATTAAATGCAACAGTATATTGCATGAAGACATAGACAAGGTTAAAAGACAGAAACAGTTGTTTTCTTTGCCAGGCACCCTCATGGTTAAGGCAATAAACGGCAACGGTAAGCGACAACAAAAAAAAAATTCTGTTTCTGTTCCAAATAACCAGGTTAGAAAAGGAGTTAAAAAAAAAAGAAATAAAATATAGAAAAAGATTGGTTGTGACTAAAATAAATGACCAAAAATTCGCCTTAAACTCATCTTAGCAGCTTTAAAGTGGCATTTAAAAAATTGACTACTAAACTATGCCTGGCATATACAGGCTACTAAAAAAAAAAAAAAAAAAAAAAACAACTTACACAACTGACAACTAATTGGGGAAGGATCCTAATTAAGGTGGCTGTCAAAAATCTTTATCTTACAGCATTTGATTGAAAGCACATTTAGAAATAGCATCCCAATGCTAGTCGCCTAGTAGCTAGTGTGTTGGCTAATTAGACATGAACCAGAGCTTAGATGAACCCAGCCTAGACATCTCGAACAGAACGAAATATGAATACTACTTCGGCGACTTCTTTTCATCAGTCTTCTTGCAAAAATCTTGAGAGTAAATTCTATCCTTCGAAGTCGACTTTAAACTGTAGGTTCCGCAAAACCACACATAACATGGCTGATGTGAGAAGCTAGGTTATAATTCTGACTAAACGTAACATAAGAAAATTAGCATAAGAAAATTATGTTGATTAACATCTAGGTTGAACAAACAAAAAAAAAAAAAAAAAAATATGCAAAGATCCATCATTTTGATTTTCTTATTGGCATACCTTCCCTGCGATATGTTTACGGTGTAGGAAATAAATTTGTTAAGCGCCTTTAGGCTATTTTTGGCATATAAATCTCGTTTTAAAGAATTAGAATGAAGAAGCTTCAAAAGAAAAAAAAAAAAAAGAAAATAAAATGCAGGTATGCAGGCGACGGGTCGGCTTGTTGAAGTTGGCAGCCTAAGTGTTTAGCTTGTTTAGTTAGTGTTGACTGGCAATTGTTGCCATAATGTGTAATCATTTTTCAACTTCAACTAGTGTTTAGTTACTCTTTTCTATTGCTGTTTTTATTTCTGTTTCGATTCTGACACTCTGCTGCTGCTGCTGCTGTTGCTGCTGCTGACTTTAGCTATTTACCACAGCAACAACTACTGTCTATAATTTTAATTCTATTTGTTAACCGGCAGCAGGTTGTTGCAGTTCTTAAATTTACGCGATCGTTCTTATTTGATTTTCAACTACAATACAATGCAATCTAGTGCAATGCAATTGCAATTGCAATTGCCATGCAATACATGATTACAAGAGACAATATTTTTGCTTGACTAAAAAGCATTTAAACTGGTAATTTTGTGTTACATTGTAGTCATAAATCTAATTGCCGCAACAACTATAGCAACAAACAATTGTAGAACAACATAAACAACTAGCTAGCAAGCAACTACAACAATAATAACCATTTAATAAACCCATAATGTCTATTTCGTTTACAACAAAAGATTATTTCGCCTCATAATGTTCATTCTGTTCTATTCTTGCAGTAAGTATTGTCTTCTACTAGTGTATTGCATGGCATTGCAGCCAAATAGTAAGTAATTGTATGCAACTTAAGGCAGCAGGCAGGCAGGCAGGCACAAGTTTATTGGCAATACTTTTTGGCTTTAAACATTGTCTTTGCCATTGTCTTTGGCATTGTTTTTCTTTTTCTTCTTCTCTTCTGTGCAAAATATGTGTACATTTCTATAAGAGTACACAGCACAAGGATATTAGGAATTTGAGCCGGCAATAAACTATTGAACACAAGCAAATAATGGCAACTTTATGGATCATAAATAAATAGATTCTATGAAAAAAAAATTTTTTTTTTTTAGAAAAAAATTTATTTCATTATAGCGATAGGTATTTATAAAAAAAAAAAAAAAAAAAAAAAAAAAAAAAAAAAAAAAAAAAAAAAAAAAAATTGAAAGGCATACCGAACGAAGTGATTGAACAAAACTATGAATGGTGAAATAGAATTGCTATATATTTTTCTGTAGCACAGTGTAATATTTTAAAAGTGCAACTGATTGGCTTTAGTTAGTTAGAAATTTTGACTAAACTCCTAAGAAAATTTGATTTGTTTTAAAACCCGAATCCGAGCATTTCTCAATAAACAAATCATAAAAGGCTTTTTGGAGCATGGTGTAGTATTTTAAATCGAATAAATAGAATTAAAATTTTAGAAATTGAAGAAAGCTTTTCTAAAACGGAAAGTTATTGCTCTTTACTGTTAACACAATTTCAAAGTTTTTCTGTGTCCTATCACCGATAGATTGGAGTCTCATTTGTCAAGCTTACGTTAAATAATCGACTTAAGAAGATAAGATTAGCTGATTGGAATCTATTATGCGAATCTAAAACTAGGGCTACCAACATAGCCTTAGGTAGGCAGACGTAGAAAGCTAGTATCAAGCCACAGTCCGCTTTCCGCTGCCTCTGACATGGATAGGGAATAGTCGCTTACAGTAGATGGTGTAATTATTTGAAGTCGCCATGGTCTAGTAGATAGTGTATTGGCTTATTAGACGAGAGTTCAAAGTTTAAAGCCCAACATATACAACTCGACAAAACAAAATATTCTTTTCGGCAACTTGCTCTCAACAGTTTTCAAAAATCGATCGTTCGGAGTCACTTAAAACTGTAGGTCCTGCCACTCAAGTATAAAATGAACATATACAAATAAGTGGTGTGAGAAGCTAGGACCAATTGTGTTGTGTGCTTTAGTAGGTAGTGTATTGGTTTATTTAGACGATGTTTGTGGTTCAACCTTTGGCTCAGATATCCTCAAATTAAATGAATTTCTTTCTTTCTGCGATTTCCTCTCAGTCTTCTAGTAAACACTCTGAGAGCAAAAAAAAATTGCCATGAAATGCTTCTCAACAATTTGTAGCTCCCACCGCACATTGATAACATTACACACACTGTATGGGTGATGTAAAGAGAGTGGTTGAAATCCTAACTAAAGCGTTATAGAATAATCTTAAGTAAGTAGGTAACTAATATTCTCTTGTGTTTCGTGATTTGTGCTACGGCTTAAATGTTAATTTTCTTTCTGTTTCTAATTACGGAGTTTCGTCACACAGATTTTAACCACCACACGTGGTGGAGCACTTTTACGTAAAATAATCGACTTAAGAAGATAAGATTAGCTGATTGGAATCTATTATGCGAATCTAAAACTAGGGCTACCAACATAGCCTTAGGTAGGCAGACGTAGAAAGCTAGTATCAAGCCAAGTCCGCTTTCCGCTGCCTCTGACATGGATAGGGAATAGTCGCTTACAGTAGATGGTGATTAATTATTTGAAGTCGCCAATGGTCTAGTAGATAGTGTATTGGCTTATTAGACGAGAGTTCAAAGTTTAAAGCCAACATATACAACTCGAAAACAAAATATTTCTTCGGCAACTTGCTCTCAACAGTTTTCAAAAATCGATCGTTCGGAGTCGACTTAAAACTGTAGTCCTGCCACTCAAGTATAAAATGAACATATACAAAATAAGTGGTGTGAGAAGCTAGGACCAATTGTGTTGTGTGCTTTAGTAGGTAGTGTATTGGTTATTAGACGTATAGTTTGTGGTTCAACCTTTTGCTCAGATATCTCAAATTAAATGAATTTCTTCTTTCTGCGATTTCCTCTCAGTCTTCTAGTAAACACTCTGGAGCAAAAAAAAAATTGCCATGAAATGCTTCTCAACAATTTGTAGCTCCCACCGCACATTGATACATTAAACACACTGTATGGGTGATGTAGAAGAGTGGTTGAAATCCTAACTAAAGCGTTATAGAATAATCTTAAGTAAGTAGGTAACTAATTTCTCTTTGTGTTTCGTGATTTCGTGCTACGGCTTAAATGTTAATTTTTCTTTCTGTTTCTTTTTTTTTTTTTTTTTTTTTTTTTTTTTTTTTTTTTTTTTTTTTTTTTATTACGAGTTTCGTCACACAGATTTAACACACCACGTGGCTGAGCATTTTACGTTAAATAATCGACTTAGAGAAGATAAGATTAGCTGTATTGGAATCTATTATGCGAATCTAAACTAGGGCTACCAAACTAGCCTTAGGTAGGCAGACGTAGAAAGCTAGTATCAAGCCCAAGTCCGCTTTCCGCTGCCTCTGACATGGATAGGGAATAGTCGCTTACGTAGATGGTGATTAATTATTTGAAGTCGCCATGGTCTACGTAGATAGTGTATTGGCTTATTAGACGAGAGTTCAAAGTTTTAAAGCGCCAACATATACAACTCGAAAAACAAAATATTTCTTCGCAACTTGCTCTCAACAGTTTTCAAAAATCGATCGTTCGGGAGTCGACTTAAAACTGTGGCCTGCCACTCAAGTATAAAATGAACATATACAAATAAGTGGTGTGAGAAGCTAGGACCAATTGTGTTGTGTGCTTTTAGTAGGTGTATTGTTTATTAGACGATAGTTTGTGTTCAACCTTTTGGCTCAGATATCCTCAAATTAAATGAATTTCTTCTTTCTGCGATTTCCTCTCAGTCTTCTAGTAAACACTCTGAGAGCAAAAAAAAATTGCCATGAAATGCTTCTCAACAATTTGTAGCTCCCCACCGCACATTGATAACATTAAACACACTGTATGGGTGATGTAAGAAGAGTGGTTGAAATCCTAACTAAAGCTTTATAGAATAATCTTAAGTAAGTGGGTAACTAATATTTCTCTTGTGTTTCGTGATTGTGCTACGGCTTAAAGTGTTAATTTTCTTTCTTTTCTAATTACGGAGTTTCGTCACACAGATTTTAACACACCACGTGGTGAGCATTCACTTGATTGGTGTTTTAAGACATAAAAATGATTAAAAGAAAATAAAATGGAATTACAATTTGAGCATAATTTAATTCATATCTAATAACCTAATACATGTCCTAATGAACATATGTTCTCTGTCTCTCTCTCTCTCTCTGTGTGTGTCTCTGTCTATGCCTTTATAGGTATGATCACTAAATTTAATACAAAAATTTACTTTTTTATTATTTTAATAATAAGATTAAGTCAGGTTGCATTTAATTTAAAAAGAAAAAATAAAAAAAAAACAAAACGAAACAAAAAATAATCCAACACGAATTTATAGAGAAATATTCAAGGTTCCATGTACAAACAGAATCGCCATCACCACCATATATGATGTGCAGTTTAAAGTCAATTAAAATGCATAATTTTGTTTTTAAGGTATTAATTTAATATGATCTAGGTTTTTACACCAATGCGATACGATGCGATGCGATGCGATACAATGCGATGCGATATTATTTTATTACTTAAGCAATAAGCAAAGGAGAGCTATTCGTTGAGAGTTAATTAAATAAAGAGCGCAACTAATTAATTATACAGATCTACAGTTTAATTTGACGTTTAGCTATGGTAACGCATAACTTATTAAAGGCAGAAGCAGGCAGGCTGGCTGGCTGCCACGCAGCCGTTACACATCTTCTAAAGGAGGCAGGAACCATATTTTGTTAAAAGAAATGATCAAACATCTAAGATAAGATTAATAATGAAAATTACATATGCACAGTGGTGTTGAAACGACGAACTCTGTTCTTTGGTCTAGTTTTTTTTCCCGGCTAACCAGGTGATTGATGGATTAGAGCACTCTGTCAGTTTTTTTTAATTTCTTTTTTTTTGTCTGTATTGTTTTATTCGTTAGTTGCAAGAAAATTTGCAAAATGTTATCGCGATTTTCAAATGTTATCGCGTGATTTGGATTCGTCAAATAAAACAGAAACGGGTTTAAGGTTTGTGCAGTCAGTACAGATATTCAGATCAATAATATTCACATGACTCTACAATTTTGCAAACACGTTTGGTGGTAAACAGTTAAGGACAGTAAACAATGCCTTAGATGCTGTATTTCTAAGAGCCCCTATTGTTATGAATCGTTCAGATCAGTATCAGCAAATACTAGAAAAGCTTCCAACATTTGTTTACTGCATTAACAAATCTAAAGAAATAGGAAATAGTGTTGGAAACTGAATACATTCCTATCTGCTCCACTGTCCCCAGAAAATGAAAGGCTTTCATTGGCATTTAAGTGAACAGTGCAGAGAATATTCTTGTATCTCCTTGCCTATATAATATCTCTTGAAATCGTTTCGAAAACACGATCAAAGTACATAAACAGCAGGTATAGTAAGCTATTGAATTCCAGTCATTGCTTAAAGTATGTCCAGTGATTTGCTTTGCATATCGCCTATTGAAAGGATAAAATTGTCTGAACGTTTTTGTGCTAAGCTTAGCAAATTTTCACGACGGTGCGACTGACCATACTGGGTCAGAGTTCACGAAATCTGAAGTTAACCGTACTTCGCCTTCAATATATTTACAGTTTCGTACACCAATAAGTAACTGCTGTATTTATGATACCTCAGCCGCTGTTGTAATGGTTACCGTATATACAAAGCATCCATTGTGAAATGGTTAAGCGATATAATGTTAGGAACGCTTGCACCTAGCTGACTGCATTAACTACCGTTATATTTATAATTATTGTAGGTATTGTTATTGCCATTATTAAACTTTATGTTAGAAATTGTTCCAGAATCCTTAAAATTTAAAAAAAAATTTTTTTTATTTTTTTTTTCGGCCTTTTTACACCACTGTACTGTACTGTAGTGTTGTGTACGTCTATTATGCGTTAATATAATTATACTTTCGCTTCAATAAATGTGTGTGTGTGTGTATGAAGGTAATGAGGAAAAGGGTCAAAACACTAATAAAATTTAATTAAAAATTTTTTAAATAATTTTATACGCGGCGATATTCTTATAGGAAATAAGAATATCTGTTGATGATTGCTATACGATACAAATGTATTGCTATTGCTATTGTTGTTGTTGTTAGTGTTGTTGTATATCTTATTAACAATAATGCAACCTTGTAATTATTTACAACGTGCCAGTGTGTAGCCCCTTTTTTTCATCTTCTTCTTGTTGGTTGAACAAATAATAACGGCTTTCAACGTTATTGTAATGAACAGCAGCAGCAGCAGCAGCAGCTCCTACTTACGGTTGCAAGTTTGTTTTTTTTTTCGTTCTTGTTGTTGTTGCTGTTGTTGTTTTGCTTTCTTCGTATGTAATGTACAAAAACAAAGAAAAAAAAAATAGTTTTAGTTGTAGGAAATTAATCCCCTTGTAGTTTTTCTATTTTGTTGTTGTAATAGCTTTTTGGTACGTATTTCATTCGTATTTATTGCTTTGAGAGAGAGAGAGAGGTCGGTCTCAGGTCTCATGTCTTTAATTATTATTACGAGCGTGTGAGTCGTTGATATTCTTCTTAAAAACAAAAACAAAAAGCACGCATATTAAATTTCACACTCATTTCTTCAATGGTTAACAGAATACATAGTAACATATGTGTGTGTATATGTGAGTGTGTGTGTCAGTTGGACAACGTATTTTGACCATTTATTGTTTAAGTGGTAAGAAATATTGTTTTCGCAGTTTATTTTGAAAAACCCCAAGTCGAATGTGAAATATTCCGTGTGTTCTTTTTTTGTTTTTGTTTGTATTTCTTAAAAACAACAACACAAACAAATGTATGCAACAAAATAAATTAAATATATTGTTACAACAAAATTGTATGAAACAACAACAACAACCACAACAATAATTTGAACAACAAAGTTAAAAAACAAAACATCAAACATTTTAAGCCGTCGTTTATTGTAATTGACGCAGGAAAAAAAGGTACCGGGCACTGAAACAACAACAACAACAATAATAATAATAATTAGTTGCAATAAAAGTGGTTGTTGGTTACAATTTCCTTGTATTTGTTGTTCTCTTCCCTCTCTCTCTCTCTCTCTCTCTCTCTCTCTCTCTCTGAGCGTATATTGTGTAACAATTCTGTTAAGTACATATGCGAAGGGAAACTTATGCAAATTCAGGCGTACACATACACATGTGAGGACAGCAGGTTACAACTAATTAGTTATGGAAATTGTAAAATGGCCCAAGCTAAGCTTGTTAATCATGAATTACAATTTAATTCAGTAGCCAAAGGTTACAAAAACATTACTTATGGGCTTTTTATTTGCCAGTATGCCATGTGATGCTTCTTTTTTTTCTGAGGGAACACACAGAGCACTGCTGTGCTGTTTATTATTTCTTTATTTTGTTTTAATTTTATTAACCATTAAGACGAATGCAAAGATTTAAAACTAGAACCTTATTATTGTTTCTAAATGCTTGTCACCAGCTGCTGTTCCCATGTGCAAAAGAGTGCAATGTCATCCATCAAGTACTTGTTATAGTTTCTACAGATTTTTTTTTTTTTTTTTTTTAAATTCTGGTGTAAATATGCTCTTTGGTAAATCATGCAGAACTTCAAAAGCTGTTCCTTTATACATAATTGCTGCTGTTTGGATGTATACATCCATGTGTCTGTGTGTGAGTGTGTGTGGCATATAACTTTTCAATGTTGTTGTTGCTGTTATTATTACAAGTTCTGTGAAAATAGTAAATTTTATAAAGAGCATATTAAAAGAGCGATAGAGGCGCAAAGAGAGATAGAGAGAGAGAGAGGGGGAGAAAGAAAGTTGAATCCACTTTAAAGGTAACACAGCTGAGTTTCCAACACTACTCGTATCTTTATTATTGTTTTTGTGTTTAAAGAAAAAAGGTTGATGACCCCGCACCAACTGTATCGGGGCTAGAAATTGGCTTTCATCATGTTTGAACTCTACTGTCCTGTTTACGGTTTAAATTACTCTATTAGAGCATGAATCTTGCAACAACAACAACGAATGAATGTAAATTCAGTTTTAAAATGAAAATAAAAGGGATTTTTTCCTTCGTTTGTTCTACTCACTACCCACTTTGTTCTTTTGCCGAAAATGACAAAGAAAACACACACACACACTCACACAGGGACTATCAAATTACAAAATAAACACTCAATGTCGCTTTAGTTATTGGCAACTACTACCGACAACAACTTTGTTAAATTGTTCATTTCATTTCATTGTGATTTGTTTTTTTTGTTTTTACTTTTAAGAGACTGTCCTTTTGAAAAATGCCGCTCATAAATTGTTAATACTTTAGTTGTTATTGCTGTTAGTTGTTGTTGCTGTTGCTGTTGTTGTTATTGTAACTGTTGTTGTCACTTTAGAATCATTGAACTTTTGGTAAAGTTATACAATTAAAGGGTTCTCAGGTTTTATGCAGTACATGCAGAACAATTCATTTACCATTTCATATCACAATTCACTTTTGCAAACAGCCGTAGTCATGCGAATATCGATTTGTGCGTAGAAAAATAAAATCGTGAAGTTCTTAAATCTCTGTTGTTATTCAGCACGTTTTATCATGCCAAAAGGAAAATCATGGCAAAAGGAAAAAATGAATGCCCTGATAGTCTAGTGAACCGTGAGAGTTGTGGGTTCGATTCCCACTGTAGTTTCATTCACAGTTAAGTTTGAACTTTCCAGTCAAAGTAGCCGCCATGATCTAGTAGTGCTGGCTTATTAGAAGCGAGTCCATGGTTGTAAACCTAGTTTAGGTATCTCAAACAAAACGACATATGAAGGAAAATTATGTCTTTGGCAGTAGGTTCTAATAAATCTGTCCTTCGGAGTCGACTTTAAACTATAAGTCCGGCAACTCAGTGATCAAATTAACACACACAACATGGGTGATGTAAGAAGCTAGGTTGTAATCCTGACAAAAGAGATTATAATGAACAAACTAAATAATTAAGTAGGTTAATTGAAACGTTATATCTAGCCATGGTGACAACATTTTGCACGAGTAAACAAAGTTTCCATTTGAAATGCGGAAAAAAACTGTTGAGTCTTTTTGTACACAAAATGATACGTTTCTGAGCAAAGAAACAGAATTGCAAACAATTTGTATCAGTTCTGTGTCACCCGATATACGGGTGCGTAATATTGAAGAAATCTATGCAAGTTGCTTTGATCAGAGCAGCTTGGACAAAAAGTAGTATGTTTTCTGAGAAATGTAAACAGACAATGCGGTAGTAGAACATGCATTTTATAGTGGCACGAGTGCCTGATGGAAATTTCACTGTAAATACGAGTGGCAGTCAACTATTAAAGAACAAAATCTGATTAAAAATTTTTTTTAATTTCTTATTATCATAAGTATATAGAATAATTAAATCTGTTTATCAAATGCCATTAATTTTTATTATATGTAAATACAGTTATAATTGAAAAAAATATTCAACAATTTTTATTGATATTACAAAATACGGTTGTTGTTAGCACAGCACACTTTTATCAATAATTCAACATTAACTCCATGTAATTTACATTTAGAAACCAATTAATAAATTTTTAACAATAAAAACCATGATAATATATTATAATAATAATTTTTTTTTCATTAATTGTTATTTAACAGTCAATACAATTTTTATTTAAATTTTTTTTTTTTAATTACTTATACTGAGTATAATATTGCAGAAATCAAAGTCCAACATCGAAGAAAAAGAAAAAACACCGAAAAAAGAATAAGAATAAGAAAATATAGGAATTAAAAATAAAAATTTTTATTGTAAAAATAAGAAGAGAAAGAAATTTTATTGCAATTATTGCCATTATGGCTGATGCAATGCATTAATGCATTATAAGAATGCAGGGGCATCAAAAAATATTTAATGATCCAAAAGTCCAAATTACTGGATGATGATGATTTGGGCTGGTTGGCTGGTTGGCTGAGTGGGGCTATAGCTGACTAGCCGTGTGAATGGATATATGCTTAGCGGTTGACTTGTGTTTGTTTGTTGGCTCATTTAACACAGCACTGCTGGTGATCCGCACAGCTAGTAGATATATGTACATATACAGTACAGTTATGGACAGTATTAGGGCAGTAATTAAAATTTTTCTATTCGTTTTGTTAAACTATAAAATCAAACATAGAAGAAATTAAAGAAAAAAAATTTATTTAATACATATGTATCACCCTAATATAACAATTTTCTTCTTCTTCTTTAATTTTAAACATGCTGGCTATTCAATTTTCAATATTTTTTTGTCGATTTTGTTTTTTTTTTTTTGTTGCTTTTTAGCCTTTAATTCTCACTTGGCAATTAGTAAAAATTTTCTAACAAGTATTGCATTGCAGTTTTATAGCAATTACAACAACAACAACAACAACCACAATAACAACATTAATAGAAGCCTTTAATTTATGTTCCTTTAAATTTTTCTTAATTTAAATCAACCAGAAAATTTCGAATTCAATTTTCAACACTTTAAAGATCTCAAAAAAAAAAAAAAAAAAAAAAAAAAAAAAAAAAAAAAAAAAAAAAAAAAAAAAAAAAAAAAACGATTTTGTGTAAAAACTGAAACTATTTCAATGAATAAAATAAAAAATATTTGAACAGAAAATAATTCTTAAAAAGAAATTAAAAAAACAGAACTGTTTAATGGTCGGAATTTTTTTTAAACCTAGTAGTTTTGGTTTTAAAAACTTTTCTTCAATTTTGTTTTGTAACAACCATTCAACCCACCCCCAAATCTTATGGACAGTACGGTCAAAGATAACAGAAGATGGGAAGTCAAGAACGTCTGCGTGTTCAGAGTAACTTCCGGGTTGGTCTCCCCCTTCCTTTCAGGTCCACAGCTCTTACAGAAGCCAATATGGAGGGACAAACAGACAAACAGTCTTTAATTTTTATTCCGATAAGTTTAGCAGTCGCTAAGCAATACTTTAAATGCCGTTAAGCTAACCTCCCGGTACAGAGTACACCCATTCTAACAGAGACAACAAACGAAACACCTACGCTCGGTAGCATGGGGTAAACTATGAGCTCGTTATCAGCCGTGGGCAGTTCATTTGCATCCAGCTAACTTCCCGGTACAGGAGGAAATCCATTTTAACAGAGACAACAAATGAAACACCTACGCTCGGTAACATGGGGAAAATTATGAGTTCGCTATCAGTCGTGGGCAGTTCATTTGCAGTACAATTTCTAAGAATATCCCTACGTCTTGGAATCCATTCAAAATTTACTTTTAAATGATACGACATTTCTCTGGGAAATTCTTGGTTTATTAGAGGAGCGACTTGTTCCAACCTGGCAAGTAAATCAGCGGGTTGTCAAGGAAATTTTTTTTAATTCATTAAATGGTCATGATCTCCGCTTGGAAAACACTGCAGTGAAGTCGCCATAGTGTAGTACGTTCAGTGCATGTTTGGCTAATTCTAGCTTGACTTTATGC
>QOCX01000037.1:728451-741378 GCA_005959815.1 Sarcophaga bullata | reverse complement strand
GCAATTCCTTTGAATAAAAAAGAATTTTGGTCGCTTAAAAACAACATTGTATGGGTAAACTTATTGTACCCAAGTTGACAAGTAAATCAGCGGGTTTTCAAGGAAAATTCTAAAATCCATTAAATGCTCTCCGCTTGAAAAACACTGTACGTACGTTCCGTTCCGTTACGTAAACGTTTGGTTAATTCTAGCTTGACGTTATGCTTTCGATTAAAAGCAATTCTTTTGAATAAAAAAGAATTTGTCTCTCAAAAACAACATTGTATGGCTTAAACTCATTTCCTTTCCACTTCCTGGTTTACGAATCGTATCTGAAGACTTGAAATATATTCGCAAAACTTACAACATTTGAAACAACAACAACTGTGGTGATTGTCTATATAAAATAAATGAAAAACATTAACAATAACAAAAAAAAAACGATCAAATTGATTCTAATCTTTTAAAAATCCATTAAATTTTTCCATTCAAGATGTTTAAGCCAACGCTCAGCTTATGTCGGAAAATCCCCTCAAGTGTTTGGATGCAAGTAGAGATCAGGCTCTAATTTGCAAAATCCATTATGAACGCATATTACACCACAGTCCACAGTCCACAGTCCATCATCATGAGACACACAAAAAGAAGCTGTCATAACTAAAAAGGATAATTTGACTTAAAGCCGAACTCTTAAGATACAATACAATATCTATGATGATGATGATGATGATGATGATGATGATGATGATGCACAGATTAAAATCTCTGTATGTGTCTGTGTTGGAAAAACTTCAAAAAAAATCGGTTAAATAAGCTTAAAAAATGAGACAAAAAACACACACACACACACAAGACAATCGTATTTTTTTCTTTTGATTCTTTTAATTTAATTGCCTCATCAAATGTGTTTTTTTTTCTCTTTTCTTTACTTTTCTTCTGTGTTTTTCTTTTTTAATTTGAAAATAATTTTTATTTTTGTTTTATTTAACAGCAGAGGACATTGGCCGTTGAATAACCAAGGAAAAATGTTGCAACTGGTTGCAACACCATTGTCGTCTTTATGGGCAGACGGTAATCATTTGTTTGTTGCATAGGTTTTCTGCAACTTTACGTATTTCTTTCTTTCTTTCTTTGTTTCTTCTTCTGTTGTCTCTTCTGGTTATTGCTGTTATTCCACTACTTTGTTAAACTGATTTTCTCGTATTAGAGAAACAGTCCAAATGTTTATAAACCGGTCTTTAAGGCCAAATGACCTTGCTTAGGACGTTTGGTTTGGTTTGGTTTGGTAGGCTTTGTTTCTTATTTTTCTCCACAAAAAACTAGGGAAACCCACAATGAATGCGTTTTTAAATATGGCTTGAGTATGGAAGCGCATATTGAAAGAAACTGCCTTATGGGTTTGAATTATTCCAATTCATTCTATAAGTCGAGAATTAATTGATGTTGAATGAGGGCTTTTTTTTAAAATGCCACAGCAAAATGTGTTGCATTTTCTTAAATTTTAAGTGAGGCTTTACAAAAGTCTTCTGCTCAATTGAAGACATATTATTGGCCGTATTAACTCTAATCGTAATGGATCTGTAAGACCGTAAATCTATGACTGTCGCAAAATATCTGCCTCATATTCTTATTATTTCTTTGCTGTGTTGCAGTTACAATGATCATGTTTTGGTTTAATGCAACAGGTTCTACAATGATAAGGTTGCCGTCTAGCTCGAGAAATCACTGTCGTTTTAGGGAAACTAACGGTGAGACAGTCACCCGTATATCTGAGATATTCTCTCTTTTAATAAAATTTTTGTTTCCTTCAATTAGAATAGAAAGAACTGACAACTTTAAATTTGACTAAGAACGTCATAACCTTGATGCCTGAAAGTAGTTTAGCTTTGAAAGCATGGAGAATATTTTCAAAGCGCCATTTACAGAAAACTACTACAATATTAACCAATAGATGGCACTTACGAGTATATATCAAGATTCCAAAAGAAAGTAAAGCAAATAATTATACACTAGGCCAGATCTGTTGCTATTTCTAAAACTAATAGACGTGACAGAAGCGTTAAATATTCCAAATATTCCTTTAAGCCTGTGTCCGTTGAAATATTTATTAGGTGCTCTAAAAGAATTTCTTTTTTTTTATTTCACAAATAAACGCCATTTCATGCTTAAATAACTTGTGAGTTATTTTTTTGTTTTTGGTTTTTTGTTTCGAAAAATTAAATGAAATTTTACACGCATTTTAAGGTTCTTTTTTTTAAGCATTCGAACGTAAATTTTCTGAAGCTGCATCCATGTAACGGTAGTTTCATAGCGAAAGCAATCCTTTCTATTTTCTTTTTTTTTTTTTAGTTTGTTGCTATTTTTGTTCGTATTCATATTTTTACTACAATTTACTAGCAACAGCAACTTATTTTTACTATTATTGTCAATGCCCTCTCTCTCTCCCTCTCTCTGTACCAACTAAACTTAATTACGTTACGTTACGCTATGCTATGCTAAATGTATAGTACGTAAGCATGCTTGTATGTACTTTATGTCTACCCAGTATGACTTATTTATTTACACACAACATTAAAACTGTCGTAAATTTTTACAACATGATGTCGACATTATAAAAATAGGGTGAACTTTTTACAGTTTAAAGCTTTTTATTTCCATTCTGATGAGAGCAGAGGAGAGAACTGAAGTGTTCTGCATACACATCTGCATCTATATCTACCAATACAACTCTATCTGCATTTACATCTACATTTACAGCCATCCATCCATTCAACTGGCAATGGGCTCAGACCAAAGCGCTGTGTTATAAAATTGAATTCTAAATTCTGGAAACTATTCTTAAGGCAATCCACTGTGGTTGTGTTGCATGCAGCACAAGTACTTATGCATCGTTGATACAGGTAAACACTAGAAAGCGAGAGAGAGAGAGAGAGAGAGAGAGAGAGTGAGAGACTTTGGTAATCCAGAGTTCAATGTTCCTTAAAGTTTCTTCTTCTACGTGGTTATTCATACTGCAACCACCACCACACCACTATAGCCATCTCATCATCACCACCATCACTACACTAGACGCCAAACAGCCAAGTATTCAGCCATAATATTTAAACAAAAAAAAAAAAAAAGGAACAAAACATCTGGTTGTTTAAATACAAACGAATAAAAAGTAAAAAATAAAAAAAAAAAATGCAGATTTTATGTTGCAGCATCACAGCTTTAACATCTGCAATGGCAATACTACACCACTCCACCATGACAGCAACTTGGTAGCATCTGAAGCAACAACAACAAAAAGAGAGGGAAAATATTCTTATTCTTATTCAATGTAGCATATGACTCTGAACTCAAACTCACTTGCTAGTTAAATCTTTGAAATGTTTAAAGAAAACCCCTTTAAAAAAAGGTACTGAAATGTTAGTGGAGTTTTTTAAATTTTTCTTTAAAGATTAAATTTAAAAGAAGAGAAATTTTCTTAAATTTGATTACTTTTTGTATATAAAACCCCTACGATATTACACAATTAATTGGTTTCTTTCAACAACTAAAACTCCCGTATGAGACTGACACATGTAAGTTGCCATGTAAGTTGATCAAACGAGTTGGGGGCATACATTTGATCTCGAACGTTGCATTTAGAAAACCATAAACTGGCATTTCGCCTGTGTAGAAACAGTTTTCCTTTACAGATTTCTAAGTAACATCCTTACAAACTGCTTATTATCTGCTTAAATCCAATTTTTTAAATCTAGTTTGGTACTCACATTCTTTATGTGTTTTTTAAAGCGTATGTTTTTGTTTTTCTATCCAAATATGTTTGTATGTTTGAAAAAAATTTATGTGTACCTGAAAAGAAAAAGAAAAAAATATGGTTTAAATTTAAATTTTATTTTGTTTTGTTTTAAAGCCTATAAAAATATTTTAAAAACAATATTTTTTCTGACAAAAAAAAAACGGACAAACAATTCCCAGAAAAGCAAATAATCCTCCGACAATATTTTGAGCTCTTAAAATAAAAGAAAAAAAATAAAGTCTTCCTGTTGTCTATGAATAGCCTTCAAAGTAGACGCGACGACACTGATCACAACAATACACTGAGAGAAATAAAGGCAACAATTAAAAATATTGTTCATTTTCACTTCATTACACTCTTTATTTCTCTATTTTATAGTTTACATTGGCATATCTTAAGAAAAAATTCCTTCAATAGATGTGCTGTTCAAGGAAAAATTTTGAAATATTTTTGTTTCAATTTGTTTAAATTTTTTTGAAGGATCTACTGCAGTCCTTCTACGGCTATTGCCCTTTTGTATTTGTACTTTAAGTCTTAACAAAGATATCAAGTGAGATCTGTGTGAGTATGGTCTTTAGATTGGTTGCTACAAAACCTCAAGTCAGTGTTTTAATGGCTGCACGTTCTAGTCTCTCTTTTAATGCCTCAAAAGATGGCGGTTCTCCTACAACTCTTTATTAAACTCAAGTAATAAATTCGTCACCATATTTAGTTTTTGCACACTGTACCCTACTTTTTCTCTAAAGATTCCTTTATAATTATATTCCGTTATTCTATCAGACTCTTATGCACTTGGAATTTTCAATTAAAAACATATTTTCTCAGTTTAATATTTAAATTTCAAGTAAATACACACAAAAATTCCGGCCTGATTTTCTTCTATAATTTCTTCAAGTGTTGTTACACAAAACAACCGTTTTATTTTGTTGGTATTTTCAACAGCCTGCGTCTATTTAATACAATTGGATCCCGTAGTAGACTATGTTGCTGTTGTTGTTGTTGTTTTTGTTCTTGTTTTTTTTTTGCTGGTGAAGAAGAAGAATCCCATTTATTTCGTAGAATTGTTTGTTTATTATTTACGTTACTATTTTATTTCGTTAATGTGCTTATTGTATTGCTTTGTTTTTGTTGTTATTGCTGTTGTGATCATCATAAATAAGTATGCAGAGAATATCATGTTTTTTCTCTCTCTCTCTCTAGGATTTGTTGTTTGAAAACTTAAAGGGTTTGTTTATGGAATCTTCTTGCTTTTCTGCTTATGTTTTTACTGTGTTGTATTGTTTTCAAACTCATTTTGGTTTCATTTTTCTGTATGAAATTGAGTTTTTTTTTGTAACGTTTTTATTTCTTCTGTTGTTGTTGTTATTGCTATTTAGTGATCTATTCAATGAGTTTAAAAACAACAACAGTTGGTTGATTACGACTGCTAATCTAAGCAAAAAAACATTTACACACACACACTCAAACATATATACATACATATTTATGCTGAAATATTTCCCTCATAAAAACATGTGTTCCTTTGAATAACCTTTTTTCGCCATCATGCTTTCTGTTGTTTTTGTTTTCTTCAAATTTCGCGGAATTTAGAAGCGGAACTTTTTTTCTAAAATTTTGTTTTTGCATTCCTTTTTTTTGTTTTGTTTTGCTTTGCCAATAGAAGACTTTGTTTTTTTTTTGTTGTTTTTTTACTTTGTTACGTTATATGATGATGGGCTGCCATTTGTTTATCTGAACTTTTTTTTGTTGGTTAGTCTTCCTTCCTTCAATATCGCGTATTTGCGTAAAAAGACAGTCTGTTTCTGTCTGTTTGTCAGTGTGTCTCTTTGTGTATGTGTGTGTGAACATGTGTTTTGTAGGCGGTTGATTTTTAATTAATTTTTTTGTTTCGTTTGTTTGTTTTCGTTACTTTTGAACTTTTGAATTTTTTTTTTAAATGGTTCTTGGAAGTTTTAATTTACGATGGGAAACTTAAATGAAGAGGCCTACTATTGTTGATAAATCATTAATTTTTTTCTTTTGTTGTCTTTTCCTGTTTTGGTTTTGTGGTAAAAATTTTTTAGCAAATTTTTTAATTTTTATTAACGTATGCAGAAATTACTTCAAAATTTATGCAATTCTGTCATTCAAATAATTTTTGATTTTTTTTTTAAGCTTTTCATTAGCACTTATGCTATATCGAAACATGGTTTTGTTATTGTTTTGTATACAAAACGCGAATATTGTATAAAGGAAAATATACGCAGGTGTGCATACATGTGTATATTATAAGCCATTACATCATTTTAGTCAGCATTATGGACAGGCTTTTCACAGCACCCATGTTGAGGGCATTAATTTTATCCATGAGAGACATAATCTGCTGTATAAAAATGAATCCGAACTCCAGATTTGAAAAGGTTTTTCTTGAAAATTTATTTGCTTTCTCAGCTTTTGCTAGAACATTTCCGTAGGTTAGAAATGAGGTTTGAACTCTGGAGCCCTCGCTTAGTATTTCAACATACTCGTGCAGAAAATAAAAAGAACTTGTCTATTTAACGGCGTTCTAAGCAATTAAGCCTAGTCTATGCTAGGTATTTTGGTTCGTATTTTTTTTTTAAGGAATTTACTCTAAACACGGTATTTTTTGGTCTGCACTTGAAGACTATCGAGTGTTACATAACATTGCAATTATGGCATGAGAGGTTTTCAAAATGATGTAATTTTATGGTTTAACGAAATCATTAAATCGCTTTTCTATTGTCCCATTCCCATTTTGGACATGGAAAAATAGTCAATCATCATCGTGACCTGTTGATTGTAAATGTTGCTTCAATTATGCCACTGAACCCACAAACTGCGTCAGACAGTAAATATTCCAGAGTGATTTGCAGCATTTGATCGTTTGACTGCACTTCGCGCCACATTTGATAATTCAGTTTGTTGTTGATGAGCTTCGTTGCTAAATAGAATTTTTTGATAGAATTTAATTTTCTTTTAACTAATTTTATGCATTTAATTAAGGTAATTAAACGAAATTCCCATAACATTTAAACGTTTTACAACACTTATTTCAAAATAATTGTGATCAATAGTTAAAGAAATACTTAGGCATACAATGAATGCTCTCTTAATAGAGCATGCATATGTATTCGTAATAAAAATTGTAAGAGTAGCAGCAATAGTTACTGTACAATAGAAACAACTTGCATGTACATTATACAATAAAAAAAATGAAAAGAAAACAAAAACAAAAACGAAAACGAAAAAAAAAATTACTGTAACCCACGAACAATAACATTTAAAAAAAAAAACTTACCAACAATTATTATGTGAATTAAAAACCACCATAGACATGCTGTCTAGCATAAGAAGTCATAATTTATACAAAGAGAGAGAGAGAGAGAGAGAGAGAGAGAGAGCAAGCAAGAGAGCGAGCGAGATCGATTATGAAGAGCAAGAAGAGTAAACATCTCTTAAATAACGTAACATAAGTAAAATGTAAATAAAATGCAATGACATGGCAGGTAATGTGTTGTTTGTTGTTGGTTTTTGCTCTTCAAAAGTAAAGAGTAGCAGTACGGTATGGTGGTGGTGATATTGTTTACAAAGAGAGATGGCAAGTAAAAACAAACACAATACGATATAAAATGTAAACAAAGTGGGTGTATATGTATAGGACTATGAAACACTTGTTGTAATTTTGTGAACAAAGTAAAGTATTTTAAAAATTAAAAAAAAACAATTTTTTAAATTTTATTTTTAAATAAACAATTTATTTATTTACAACAACATAATCTAAGAATTTTAAATTCTTAAATTTATTTTTTCTATTCTATTACAAAAGCTTTGTGAATAAATCATTTGACACTTTCTTTCTTCATCTTTTTTTTTTTATTGTTCTTTTATAATCCAGAGATTTATTGGTCATTATAAATATTCAATTGTACGATCTACTCAGACAATAAGCCCACATAAACAATACCAATAGCAGGCAGCAGCAATAAAAACAATAATAACAACAACAAAGATGTTAATTTTAAGAAACAACAACAACTGATACAATATTTCACTAGAATTGGAATTGTTTTATGGGCCAGATTTCAGCAAATGAATAGAAGAAAATGATTTATTAAACCAAACGACCAAAATGATTTTCGTTTAAATTGTATGATAATCAGTTATCGAAAAGCTTTTGTAAACGCTGAAATGAAATGAATAAAAAGTGTGGTGATGTTTAACAATTTATTAAATGTTTGGAAAAATTATCTTTAAGTAGGTCAGTATGTTAGCTTATTAAACCAGAGTCTATACGTCAAACCTCAGCCCAGACATCTCGAACAGAACGAAATACTTAATTAATTGGCCATTAAAAACCAGTTTATCGGATTTCGATTTGATTTCATACTTCTTTTCAAACGCATCCACTACCTGCGCGCCTTCACCATTTGATCACATCAATCGATGGCAAAACTTCCTCAATTTGGTTCTTCCAACGTAGACATCTTACCGGAACATCTTTTTCCATCTGAACGACTTGGCCACAGTCGCTGAATGTTAATACGCTGCACAAGGTTCAAGCCGTTCAAGCTCAAACAGCTCATTATTAGATCAAAGATGCCGGAATTCATTGCTAAGCTCACACTGGACCGAAGATCCTTAGGCATCAATTTTCTCTCGAAAATTCTGAATTCAATGCTTCTGTTCAATAAAGATTTAAGGGGAGGATGAGCGTCTAATGGAGTATAAGTTTCATCGTACGAGAGAGGTCTCTCCTACTCAATTGCCTACTTCGATCATAGTAGCACGCTTGTAATCCAAACTGATATCATGTTTGCTGTTAGCTGCAGAGCAAAAATATATAAATTCACTGACAATATTGAAAATATAGTATTCTGTGATCCAATGCGCTGCATGTCCCTACTTGTCGACCACTAAACGTCGTTTTGCTCTCATCTACTGCCAAACCAACCTTGAGAGGCGAACTATGAAAGTTTATTCATTCATTAGGCCACTTCCTCTCGGTAGTATTTTGGCAAAAGAAAACGAAGAGTGAAATAAAATTACCAAGAAAAGACTCTCACAAATCTGTTGACTGTCAGTTCACACACAACATGGATGGTGAGAGACGCTAGGTTGCGATCCTGACTAAAGGGTTGTAATGATTAATTAAGAAAGTAAAGGACACTCACTACATCCAATACATCATGAAGGAATGGCTTGTATGGTTGTCTATCTGTAGACAACAATTAAGACTTCCCTTTCAGTTACAAGTGTTTTCATGCACAAGCTCGATAATTAAAGAGTTTCATTCAACAATTACCCAACTTTTCTGTCCAATTTTTAATCACTTGTTTAATGAGAAAGTAACATATCTTCTAAGATCACTTAATCGATTTTATTTTAACAGATTTTCTTAAGGCTCCTTTAAACTCTTACCGAGTATTTCAATTACAAAAAAAAAACCCATGGAAATTTCAATTAAAAAGAAAAAAAATTGTCCCACGTTTACGACAAATTGATTAATAATGCTCATGCATCACGATCACGTTTCAATTGGAGTGAATGGATAAGGGGGGAGATCAATTTCATACACAAACCAAGAGGCATTTTGTTATTGTTGTTGACAATTAAAATCGTAAATTGATCTTTGGAGTCAAATTAAAAAACGATTATTTATTGTTTTTGTTTCATTCTTATCTTCTCTTCTCTTTTGTTTTGTTTTGTTTTGTTTTTTTGTAATGAAAATAAAATGAAGTGACAAGGGGTTCCTTCACACAAGCCATATATTGATCATGATGATGATTATTGAGTCAGTTTTCTTAGAGTTCTTTACGACACTTTTTTGTCGTGTTTTTTTTTTTTGTAGCATTTTGATTGCATCTGTCTGGTTGATTTCTTGATTTGATATTCCATTATATTGTGTCAATTCATTCATTCATTCATTCACTCATACGTTTAATCAAGCCATTGATGCCATGATAATGTTGATGATCATGATGATGTTGTTGATGACCGACCAGATCTGTCAGCCAGGCAGCCAGCCATTGAGTCATTCGACCATTGCGTAGCAGCGTCAGAGGCATTGTCATCGTCATCGTCATCGTCATTATCGTCAACATCATGTGTGGTCTGGTCTTTTATTTCCAGAGTTTTGATCTTGTTTTGTGGTTGGTTACGCTGTATGTGATTCTAATTACGTTACGTTATTTCTGCGTTTTCTTCGTCTTCTTCTGCTATCTACCACTACCACTGCTGCCAAGTCCACAATTGGGTCTGGTCTGCGTATTAGGCTGTCTGTCTGCCGGCCTCTTAGTGGTCTTTGTTGATGCGGTTTCTATTGAAGATTCATCATCGCTATCACACTACTAAGACTGGGCTATCATTGTGTGTATTTAGCTTAATGGCTGGCTAAAGTTTTGTTTTTCTCTATTTCTTTATAGTTTTTGTTGTTGTTGTTGAATTTTTTTTCTAATTCACACATTTTTGCCACTATTTTGTTGTTGTTGCTGCTGTTGTTGTTGTTGCCACATTTCATTTATGATTATGAAGGATGGAATTCATTCAAGTCATTTTCCCTTAATGATAGAAACCATTAATGAATCGCTCTCTGTTTATGGCTTCAGCAAAACAAATATACACACTCATACACCTAAAGACAAGGGCAGACAGACATATAAGAAGAAGGGAAGAAGAAGGGGACAATGGACCACACACATTGCTTAGAAATTATTAGCGCAATAATTATTGCACGCTTAAAATGTTGCAATAACACTGAAACACACTGTCTCTCTGAACTCTTCTCTTCTATTCTGTATTCTGTACTGTTCAGTTGGGCCATTAAATTAAGTTGTAAAATCGTAATGCGCGGCAATTATTCACGTGAACGTGGCGTTTCTCTACATTGTCAGGAATTTAATATGGAAATAAAAGTTAGATTAGGTTAGCTTAGGTTGAACTTAGGTTAAAAGGTTGCCTTTGGTCTGCGCTTGGCCAGAAGAAAAAAAAAGAAAGAAAGAAAGCGTTTGTTAGTCCACTTGGACTACAAAGAATACCGTAAAAGAGAAAGCCATTAATTCTGCTAATGGAAGAAGAAGGTTTTTGTAATCCGTGTAAGAGTGTGGCATGCACTTTAGTTGAATCATGTTAAGTGGCGTTAGTTTTTACGCTAAGAAAACAATTTTACAATTTGATTGTTTGCTGACCACATAGGGCGCACCAAGCTAGATGTTTCGGCTGCCTTTAGCGTTATTTAACGGATCTGGCAGCGAATGAGAGCAAAACGAAGTACATGTTGTCGAACAGTAGGTATATGCAGCATATTGGATTCTAGATTGCGACTGGTAACTATGCTTTCGATTGGCAACAGCGTTACCAGCAAAAATGACGGTCTAGAGATCAAGTGTAGGATCATTTTTGCCAACAGGTGCTATTATGATCTTGTGAGTAGCAGTGATCTCTCTCGTACAACGGAATTAACAAGTCGCTCATCCTACCCGTGCTACTCTATGGCGAAGAAGCATGGACACTATCAAGCACCAATTGCAAGCAAGATGCTTAAGACTAAAAGTCCACGTAAGATCTTCGCTCCAGTGATAGTTGGCGATGATTTCTGCATCTGATCCAATTATGAGTTCTATAGGTTCCTCAACGACATGGACGTTAAGAAGAAGATTAACATCTGGGACTTGCGCTGGCTCGGATATGTAGTTGGAATGACAGAGAATATTCCGGAGAGACGGGTATTATCGAAAGTCGGCGTATAGGGCAACCTTGTCTGCTTTGGAAAGATCAGAACAGGGAAGTCCTGTCGTTGATTGGTGTGACCAACTGGCGAAGGCAGGCAAGAACCAAAGTTGTCTGAAAGGATGTGTTTACGCTGTTAATATCAGAATTTGTTTTGTTAATGCCAAAACTGACTGTGATAAAATTGTTGGTTTGTGTCTTGGCTTTTCAAATTCGAATTGCTCTTCACACACATTAATTTTTCGTTAATATGTTATGCTATTTGTTATTGCTATTTATTTCATGAAACACTTACGATTTTTATAAGGTTAACTTTAAGATTTTCCCCATCACTAAAGCATTTCACAGTATGAAGTGAAATATATTGTGGGATACAAGCAGCATTTAATGTTTTTGGCATCTCTTCTTTTGTTTTTGGCATGTACGCTACCAGCAACACTGACTATGAACGCCTATTTTTTTTTCTATCCTGAAACTTACGTTCAAATCAATCAACCCGGCTTATCAACTGCCAACTCACAACCAACCACCCACCCACCTGTCATTTTTCATTCACATTTTTTCCACATTCACTCTCTTACGGTTAGTTGAACTGAAAGTTTAAGAAAACCAGCAAAAACAGCAAAAAAAAAAAATTTCTTTCGTTTTTGAAAGTTTAACTGACTTGAACAAATCCTCTTGCAAAGAACAAAAGTTTTGCCGCTTTCAGAATAATATCCACCCACTCTGCTCCCTCCTTCACACTCTACACACCAGATGATGCAGCCATTAAGGCTTTTGAATGCTTTTAACTACGGGGGCCTATTGTAGGTTTTTTAAATGCAAACGTTAATGCTTTTCTGCTGTTACCATATGGAGGGGAGGGTGAGCGATGGATAGGTAGTGTTATTGTGGTTGTTGTTCTCGCTTTAATATTGACCAGTCGTCATTGTTGTTGTTGCTGTTGTTGTTGTTATTAAAGGCTTATTTGTTTTATTTTTTGTATTTATTTTGTGTTTCTGTTTCTGTTTTTATTTTTGTTCTGTTTTATCTTGTTTTGTTTACATTCACTGCCAAAGTAGTCAAAGTAAAATTTATTCTTCATACTTTTTTTTCCTCTCACACGCTCTCTCTTCCCCTTCCACTCAATATCTCTTTTTTTAACATTAAGCCTGTTATTATACACACACACACACACACACAATGCACTCACACATAGAAACTAGCAAACATTTCTTTTAATGGTTGCCGCCTTTGTCGGTAAAACTGACAACTTCAAATATTTTCAAAAGTTCTCTTGTTTTGTTGCTGATGTGTTACTGTTTTTGTTGTTGCTTTTATTGCCTGCACAAATCCTGGCGAATTGTTGTTGATATTTTGTTACATGCATGCACACACACACACATATATGTATGCAGCGAAACGTATAAGTGTTAAGAGTGTATGAGTGTTGCTTT
>QOCX01000037.1:711392-727991 GCA_005959815.1 Sarcophaga bullata | reverse complement strand
CAAAGTAGATTTTGGCCTCTCTACTGCTTACAACTCGGCTATTCAAATAAAGAAATTAAAAAAACCAGCGGTCAGAATTAGTTAATTGGTTGGCTGGTAAATTATGATAGAACCCCAGATTTAGACGCTACAAATCCAGAAAACAATAATCTGGCAATTCCTTACTGATTGTATGTGAATTTATTTGCATTAGACGTGCCTCTACTAGATAAAATAGAAAATTCCATTTGAAAAGTAAAAAAATAAAAAAAAAAACGACACACACATAGTAAAAATCAACGCTTTTTTTTTTGCCCGATTGATGGTGGTTTCTGTTGATAGGTGCAAAAAAAATTGCGATAAAGTTGGGTACGAATTTGCGTATGAATACCGAATTTAAGTGCAACAAAAAAAGCAGAAATTATTGTTGCCACATCCCTGCAGTATCCACATAACCCAGAAGTCATAATTTTTCTTTCTTAATCAAGGCTCTAGAATAGTAATTCGAAAAATGATTGGACGCGTGCTTCAAGTACTACCAGCTGGCATGGAAATTATTATTTGGGAACCAAATGTCTGATTCAATAATGTCTAGTAACATCTCAAGCAATAGTGTAAGATCAAGTCGCAGCATAGACTTGATGTTTCTGTTGTAGTCCACGTAGTAAACGGTTTTAGGTATACCGTGCAATGCTATTTCTATTTCCTACTTCTTAGCCATGCCAGATAATAAACATATTGACTCAGATTTCTCATTTCTAGGAATAGCAAGTGTTTCTGTAACTAAACTTTTGGTACACAAGCAAAGTCACAATTGTGGAGCGTTTCCCAATAGGAGCCACTGGTAAAATGCTGGCTAAACTCTAAGCCATAACGTGAGACAAATAGGAAATGAAGCTACATCGATCTTGGAACAAGATATTCAAGTAGCACGAGATGTGATAGCATGTATGTGAAGATAAATTCGTTAAACACTTAGCATTGCTTTGCTAACATCAGAATTTGTTCTATTAATGCTATTAATGCTATTCTATTAATTGTTGGTTTGCGTCTTGGGTTCTTCAATTCGAATTTATCTTCACGCAAAGTGAGAAAAATCTGTAAACACCTAAAATGTTTGAAGCTCTTTGCCATAAAATTTCTTTCACTGTAATTGAACTTTGCTTTCAAGTACAAATTCCATCTTTGGCTACCATTTTTGGTGCTGCGAAAATATTATTCTTACAGTGTCTACTCGCTTAAGCCATTTTTATTCTTTAATTACCAATTAACACCCACTGTTGACAAGTCAGTAGACACTAAGCAAAGTGGGTGACTTAAAAGGCAAATTTTATTTGCGTTTTTTTTTTGTTATTGTTGTATTCTGTTTGTATATATAAATAGAGAGAGAGAGAGAGAGAGACGATTAAATATTAAAAATTTATAGCAGCCGCGGCAGATATGTGGCACACATAAGTTGGGGCAACTATTTGTCGGCAATTTTAATACAAAAAAAAAAAACAAAAGAAAAAAAAAAGAAAAAAATCACACAGAATTATGAGCGTTTTGTCTTTTAATTTCTTTTTTAATTAAAAATTCATAGCACGCTTATGTAAAAAACATTAAAAAAAAATTAAACTTTTTGTTGTCTTAATAAACAAAACAAAACAAAAAAAAAAAACAAAAAAAAAAAGATTTTAAAACCCTGCTTTTAATTGGTTTTCAACACAGAAAACAGTGGCGGTATATTGAAAAACACACACAGAAAAAAAGTGGCTTGAAATTGTCATTTTCATTCAGTTTTCAAATAATTTATCCAAGCCTTGTAGGTGGCAGATAAGTTTTATAGATTATTGTTGTCGTTGTTGTTGTTGTAACAAACAAAACACCTGATTTACTTTGAAAAAAAAATTTTTTTGTTTATTTATGTGGCAGTTATTGTAAGTAAGTTGGCGTATTTACACGAATGATTAGACTTGTAAACATAAATTGTTTTTATATCTTGTTGTTACTATTGTTGTTGTTGTTGTCATTGTTATTTATAATTAAAAATAATTATTTTTTTTTATTAAAAAAAAAAAAAAAAAAAAAAGATTTTTATCATTAGGAAAACAGAAATAAAAAACATAAATTTTCTTAGTAATTCATATGCAGATTATGCAACAACAATTAAATCATTTCATGATGCAACATGCAAGATATGCAAAAAATAAACGCTAACAATTAAGTCATCAAATATCATAAGCAATATCTTATTCATCATTTTACACCCTCCCTTTATTATGAATTATCGCAATAAAGCCACTCTAATGTATAGCAGTACACTCCATTAATAATTTTCATTGGCTAGGTTTCAGACAAGGCGATCCCTTATCGTGCGACCCTTTCAACTTCCCAATCAAGAGCGTTCTGCGGAAGGCATCGAAATGTTACTATTTTCCACTTTCAGATCATAGGACGTACCAAGCGAGATGTTATTGCTGGCTCTCTCTGTTGTTTAACGCGAATCAAACAAGATGAATCTGGCAGTAAATGAGGGCAAAACATTGCAGCCTATTGGATTCTAGATCACGGCCGATGACTATGCCCTTGATATAGTCAGTAAAATTGTATTATCTTGGCTCCGATGTTACCAGCAAAAATGATGTCAGTCTGGATATCAATCGTACGATCACTCTTGCCAACAGATGCTACCATGATCCTAATAAGCAATTGAGTAGCAGAGTCCACACTCGCACAACGAAACTAATAATCTACAAGTCGCTCATCCTCCCAGTGCCTCTCTCTGTGGAGAAGAAACATGAACCAATGCAGCAGACTTGAGAGTATTCGAAAGAAAAGTCCAACGTAAGAGCTTCGCTTCATGACAGTTGGCGAAGATTTCCGCATTTGATCCAATAATGAGTTTTTGAACTCTTCAACGGCAATAATCGTTCTTTAATGCATTAAGATCCTAAGAATGCGTTTAGTTGACATGTTATTAGAATAGAAGAGGATGTTTGAATGAGAGGGGTAGTGTAGGTACACGAAGATCAGATGGATTAAAGTATGGCTGGAGTTGGAAGAACTAAAATGAGAATTGTGTGGCTAACTGTCACATGCGGGATAGGCGATTATTAGGCGCCTGCAAGGCTGCCGATTTTAATCTGTGCGATTCACCACTAAGGCATAAAATGTGTTAACATGGGTGGTGTGATAAACTCGGTTATAATTCTGATTACAGGGTGGCAAATACTAATTAAGAAGTAAGACTAGCAAGCGTATAAGATGGCGAAACTTTTTCCTTGAAATCACCCAACTTTTTGCCATTTTAAGCTGAGATTGTGTTTTTCGAACATTTATTGTCAAATACTCAAACAGACATTCATAGAATTCTAAACAGTTTTCTATAAACATTCAGAGTTAAAGAAGAAAAAGTGATGAACAAAAACAAAATGAAAAACTAAATTAAGTTAAGCATTTAAGAGTGTTTGAAGTTAAATTGCGTGAGGCGTAAAAAAAGTGAATAAGTTTTCTTAATTTTTTCTAAACATGCGTGCAAGCTCATTAAAAATCTAATTCTGCACATAATTTTCTAATTACTTACGCAGTAATAAAAGCAAAAAAGCGAGAACAAATAAGAAAAAGTAACAGAAACAGAAATAGAGAAGAAGAAAGAATTTTATGTTAGAAAATTATAGACAAACGGCTATAACTGGAGGCAAAAAAAAAAAAAAAAGCTGATTACATGCGAGTTTTTTTTCTTCTTTTCCATGATAATAAACAAAATGAAAAGAAAAAAAAAAAAAGATACGAAAATGCGTTCAACAATTAAATTGTTTGTTGGGTTACACATGGTTGCATTAGGCTAATAAACTAAACTAAGCACATTTGAATTTTATTGAAATCTATAAAAAAAAAAGGATTTTATAAAGATGTCATAAACACTTTATTAAAATATTTTATAATTAAAAATTAAAAAAAAAATGTTCTGCCTTTATTGCTTACAAAATTGTGTGTGGTGGTTGATTGCAAAGCTTGATTATTTTCCAAACGAATGTTTGAGTAACTAATTTCAAATTATTTCAGTTAATAAATCATCCTCATAAAAAACTGCCTAAGCTTACTTGACTTATAGCCACCTAATCAAGATCGTTTTAACCATATTTGGTTTGGCATTTCATTTCATTTTATTTCCATTACAATTTCAACTCGCAATTTAAATTAAATTTTAGCAAAGACCACAGCAAAAAAACACAAAAAAATGGAAATTGAAAATAATTATCATTATGATGATATAATTATCTTTTTAAAATGTTAATAAATTTATTTAAATAGACAGACAAACAAACAGACAGACAATCTAACAAACATTTATTTGAATACATGACATGACGTACTCGTACGTTTTAATCTAAATTCATGAAGATGTGTTCACAGCACTTTAAATTTTTGTTCATGTTCCTTGTCACTTGTATTCTCTACTTTTTTTGGTGAGATTTTTCAAAAACTTGCTTTTCGATTCGACATTTTAAAGCGTAAATATTGGCTAAATGTGTACTGATAATGTTGTTTTAATATTTATTCCGCAGATAATGGGTGTTAAAGCTTTTAAGGTAAATTTAAATTTAAAAGCGCAGTGAATTGTGAAAATCTATTCCAATATGGAGAACGGCCCGCCTGACATGGCATATATTTTTAGATTAAAATTCCTCAAATAAAAAATTAGAACGCAACAGTATAAATAAGTAGAACAACTTAACTACAGTGAATGTCAGTGAAAATCGTCTTATTTATGTCTTATTTATTCAAATATTATTTCTTTAGCTTATTTCTGCTTCATTAGTCAAGTTCTAGAATGTTAGGATTGCCATTAATCAGTGTTTAAAAACAATGCATTCTGTTAAAATGTGTTTGTGTTTGTTGTATTAGATGTAATGAGAGGAACTTTGGATGTCCCAATTCCTTCTAAGAGGCCAGGCTAATCTCATCTTTCTATGCTCTTCGTTGTTGATGCTATCCTTACTGGGGATTCAAAGAACTACCCGATGTGCACTATATGCAGAGGGAATATATTCACACGAATAAAGCTTAGAATATGCTGCGTGTGTATAATATCTACTCTGTTGTTAAGGCGAGAGAACCTAATTAATTTCCAAAATAATCCCGCATACGTTCCATAGCCATAAGCAGGATATTGTGACCCTTCACGATAAGCAAAAGAGATTTTCGAGGTTTAGCTACCCAGGAAGCCAAACTCAAGCAAATCAAAGTAAGAAGTCTTTAATGCTCCTAAAACTGAGATTGTCCAAATAACACGATACTCTAAGAACTCATGACTATGGAAAGCTCTCTTTGACAGTTCAAATAACAGGGAGAGAAGCCAAGTCAATGATATGATCTAAATGGAAGTGCTTTGTAGTCTGTATCTAACGATTGTACAATCAGCAGGTATTGGGAAAGGCTTTCAGACTTATTTGTTAGCTTGTGAATACTTTGAGCAGTTTATCTGCCTTGAAAAATTAGCGCCGATGTCAAATGCAAGTTCGATCGATAAGGACAATTGAAGGGGGGATAAGATAAGATTTTAAGCATGTTTTCTAGAAATGGAATCTCATATCCCTGTCCATAAATTTATTTCGTTGTTAACACCAATAAATACAAATTGAATTTGAAAAAGAAAACGAAAAGAAAAAAATCGAAGAAAAAGTGAAAATCTTTTCCTTGTGCCGAATACATAAATTACCCAGTGCAGGTGGTAGTTTCGCAAAAAAATAGAAGAAGAAAAAAGAGAGAAAAACAAAAAATAAATGTTAATGAAATGTTAATGAAAAAAAAAAACGAGCAACAACAACAAACAACCAAAAGCATTAAATTATTGTTTTGCATTAAGTAAACTTGGCCTACTGATTTGAAAACATAGAAAACTGTTTTGAATTTGGCCAAAATCGAAGAAAAAAATCGAAGAAAAAAAATTTTTTAAAACATCAATGAATTCAAATCAATGTTAAGAAAAGAAGTGAAGCATAAAACCGTTAAACATTAACTGTAATTTAAATTAACGTTATTGGTTGGTTGGCATGCACAAATTCAATACCAAAACTACTGCATAGCCATCAAATTAGGTGTTAATTTTTACTTTTACGAGAGATATTCAAAATTGAAATTCTTAAATGCTATAAATGATAATGCAGTGTAGGTTAGGGCGATTTGACAAACATTTTCTCGGGTGTAATATTCTGGATTAAGGATAAACTTTTCCCATTTCTATTATAGTACTCAGTGGAGTAATCGATAAATAATCAGAATATTCAGAATCCCTTAGGCGAGGATACAACCCTAGTTTTTCACACCATTTATATTGTGTGCGTTAATTTTATACATCAGAGGCGGTATCTACAGTTTAAATTCGACTCCGAATGATAGATTTTTGAGAAATTTTTCGTGGCCATTTGACAGTTACTTTTACAGTTTTTGCCAGAGGAAGGGGCCGAAGAAATATTTTTCCGTCTTTTGTTTTGATGTCTGACCTGTGATTTGAACTGTAGCCTTATGCCTAATAAGTCAATGCAATACCTACTAGACCACGGCGACTTAAATTGTAAGCCTAGAAGCTAGAATAAAAACGGTAGCATAATATAAAGCCAGAATAAAAGTGGCTTTGTACGCCTAACTAATTACACCTGCTTGATGTTAATCAGATTGAAAAACCAGTAAACTTTTCTAAAACATTTTTGAATTACGGCTTTTAATTTCATTCAAATAAAGTTGCTTTGGCTATAAACGATCATTTTTCTGTAACACAATTTACTTGAATACTCTGTTAAATGAGACATAAATTTTGTTATTTTTTTTTTGCACAAACTAATCTGTATATTGACCATCAAATAAGTTGCATTTTAACAGTTTTTTTTGTTTGTTTTGTTTTGTTTTGTTGTGGCAAGTAGCTTTTTCTTTTCGTTGTTTTTTTTTTGTTGTTAAGTGGCATTGACTGTGGCCAATAATTATGAACAATAAAAAAAAAAACAACGAAAAAAACCAAAGAAATATGCTCAACAACTAATAAACATAGAGATTGAACAACAACAACAACAACAACAAATAACAATCAAGTCAAGCTAAGCTAAGTCAAGCCAAGCCAACTCTAGCGTCAAGTCAAGTCAATTCAATTCAATATGGCAATAAAAACATGCTGCAACTATGCAACTATGGCAAGCGGGCTCTTCAATAGAGCTTTTTATTGGCTGCTCTGTTGGTTAAAAATCATGCATAGAAATTTGTTAAGTCGTAAACCATGGCCAGGTTATAATATTAGTTATGGTCTATGAACTCCTAACAAATCCAAATCCAAAAAACAAACAAACAAATAAATAAACAACGAAATACACAAATACTTGGGCTAAATTAGTGGGTAATTGTGACAAGATTTATGTTCTGCATGCTTAATATGTGAGCTGAGCTGAGCTGAGCTGAGCTCTTGTAATAATTTTTTTTTTTTCTCCATACTCATACCATACATACCCATATCATACCCAACATTTTCTTCATAAAGTTCGAAGCATTTATATTGTGTAAGTGTAAGTATATGTATGTGTAAGTGTGTATTGTTGTGTTAGTTTTCCTTTTACATTTTTGCAATTTGCGGAGCATTTAAACAGCAGTTAGCGGTGTTGCCATGTTTAAAGCTTTTGAGTGCGATTGTGTTCATATTTGAACCCGCATAAATTAAATACACGGGGTATGGTATAATGAAACTTATTACCTTTTTGTTAAACAAATACTGTGTTTTTTTTTTGTTAAACCAAAACCATAATTACGGGAAAGGCGCAAGGGGGGGGGGGGTAGGGATCTATGTGCCATGCATATAACATTGAAATAAAAAATACACAGAGTGGGTGTAACATTTCTGTTTTGAAATTTATGTTCAATACGTTCGAGAGTATGAATTAAAACATAATTTTCAATATTATTTCTCCCCGCAGTTCTGCGTTCCCCCACAAAAATGAACTACAATCGGTTTAACTAACTATCCATATATACCAAGCGTCTAATTGTCTGTTCTGTTCCGTTCGGTTCTGTTACATTTGCTTCGAGTGCCATGTCATTTTTGTTTGTGAGTTTTTCTTTTCTTCTATGAACGTTTTTTATGACGCGGTTGGTTTGTTTTAATAGTTTTTCCTTTCAAATCATTAATCAACTGTGTATGTGGAGAATTTGTCAAATTGTTTAAAGGTTTTGTGATTTAATTTGTCAGTGATTGTTGGGGCGTGTTTTAATTGACAATTTTTAGTGCCACAAGTTGCAGATAGAACGTGTGAAATTATAATACTTTTGTGTTAAATAGAGAAATCACTTGAGTTCGATTTGTAATGGAACGTTTAGGAATACTGGCTGCTTGAATGACATCAATTGATTGTCTTAAGCTTAGAACAGCTTTCCGTTTGCCTAACTACAGTAGTATGGCAGATTTTCCATTTAAATTAGAACGCCTATTGCTTTAAAGTCTACTTTATGCAACACATAAAGTCAACAGATCATACACTACGTATTACATATGCGATGAGGCTTATCTCTTATCCGCTGGTGATGCTAACGATCAAAAATGCTGCTTACGAGGCTCGAGGTACCTAGAAAAAATTGCTGGTCTAGAGATCTCATGCTTTTCAATTTACCTTCAAAGAAGCCTTGTCGTCAATTTAAAGTGCCAAAGTTGTATGGTATGCAGTTGGAGTGCTTGTGATTGTGAGCAGAAAGTTGCCAGTAGCCATCTGAGAAGATTTCTGGCTAAAACTCTGAGAGCAGATAAAATTGCCATGGAAAGTTTCTCAAAAATCTGTCGTTCGGAGTCGAGTTTAAACTGTAGGTCCCACCACTGCTGTATAAAATTAACACACACACAAGTAAGAAACTAGGTCCATAATCCTGATGTTGTAATGACCAACTATGTATGTATGTATGTATGCCTGATGCCATGAGCCATACAACAGATTCAGTCTTGGTTGAAGGAAAAGTCTTCAGAAAGAATAAAACATGTTGGGCTGCGTAAATTGGTCACCAAGATAATACAAGTTGATGCTGTTAGGTTTACTTTTTGTAGGGCTACGGCAAAAACTGTATCCTGTGCGGATAATCTACAAACCTTGGAATATTTTTATAGGAAGGGTATACTCGGCTAAAAGAAATATGAAGAGAAAAATGGGCTCCTATCGTGACAAATGGATTAAACAAACTAAACTTTTGTTTACAAGAGATTTGAATCGTACAGTAGACTAATCACAAGTAGAGGGAGTCAGATAATCGGCCTTTACTTAAAGAATACTTGTTCAGAACAGAGATGACCACAATTTTAAATACGCACATTAAGGGATAAGGAGAATAAATTAGCAGAACACTTGTGTGAGACCGTAATACAACTAGTGTTGTGTTCTATAAGAGCCCATAAGCGCGGTTAGTTAGTCTCTGTGAATTTGCCACAATATTTTGATTGCTTTTCGGCATTAGTGCTTGATTTTTAATTCTTTTAAAGTACCAAAAAAAAGTGAAAGGCTTCCTTTTTACCATAAAATCTTAAGTATTTTGGTTTTTTTTTTTTTTTTGATTGAAGATTACATTTGCCGAAGTAGTAATTATGCTAAGAGCGTTAATTAATTATTTTTAATGTTGCTGCTGCTTTTTTAACCATACCAAGCATATCAAACAGAAATCAAAATCAAAGAATCAATATGAAGAGAACTTTCTTCTTTTATGAAATTGTTTATGCACATGCCCATGCTTCAAAAAAATTAATTGTAACATGTTGCATCATAAAACAAAAACTCATTATGTCTCAGCATGCAAACAAAAAAAAACAAAAAAAAAATGAAAGAAAAGTAAGAGAAAAACATTTCTAGATTCGTAAAAAGCATTTGAAAAATTATGTGTAGCAACCATGAATAGCAGAGGACTCATTATATTTGTATGTGTGTGTGTGTGTGTGTGTGTGTTGTCTCAACGACCAGATAAAAGTTGAAAATAAATTCCAACGAATGGCAAGAAAAGAAACACAAACTTGCAACAAAAAAAATATTATAATCCTTGTCCGTACACAATCGAATGCAGGCAGAGATGGTTTCATTGCAATTCTAATTTAGAAATGAAGAAGAATAAAAGAGAAAACGAACTACAACGACCACGACAGCGACAACGACAACAACCGCAAATAATAAATACTTTTACGCGAGCGAACTCAAACTGTCAAATGAGCAATTAATAAACTACGTAAGCGTGAACATGTACGCTTTTTTGGCAAATAAATTGCATACGTTTTGCATGTTGTTGTGGCTCTCTAATGAATACTTTTTTCTTTGGTTGGTTTTTTTTTTCTTGGGATCGACAGCATACAGCTACTACTACTACTACTACTGCTTCTACTGCTACTGCTACTGCTACGATTGTGGAAAGATGTATAAATTTAATGTACAATTCAAATCTTCTTTAACGCAAACATTTTAAAATGTATGAGGAAAATAACGAAAAAAAAAAATTAAAAAAAAAATAAAACGAAAATCACAAACGTAGAAATAAAATCGAATATTAATTCGTATAAACGAGATTAGATTTACATGAATTTGTTGGCCACTGCACTGCATGAAATTTATAGAAAAAAAAAAAAAAAAAAAAAAAAAAAAAAAAAAAAAAAAAAAAAAAAAAAAAAAAAAAAAAAAACTGCTTACGATGACAACTTTATGGTTAACAGTGGTTTCCAATAGATGGGACAGTTGCAAAAATTTAGATTAAAAAACCTTCTCAATAATGCCATGAACAATTTTGTATAGTTTTTGACATTTTTGATATTTTTTTTTTGTCTCTACATTTTCACAATTTGCGGAGCATTTGAAAAACTTTTTATACAGCTTTACAGGCATATCATCAAATCATAGTGATAACATTTACAGGAAGGGGAAAACTTCGTAAGTGCAAGAATACATGATTACTGAACGGGATAACATCACAGATAATATGTTATATGCAGAAAGTTTGAAGGATTATGCATAGGCTGCAAGACTTGATAGACAAGCCAATTCTGGCTTTACAGGATCGCCAGATTCCGATAAAAATTGTTTAGAAATTGTTCGAACATACTGTGGCGGAGGTTTTGTTTTCTGAAGTGATCTGCAATGGAATTTTGTTTAGAAATCTAACCGGCCTTACATGGCTGTGCAACTTTGTCTGAAGCTTCCTGACAACGGCACAGTATTCCAGGTCGAAGTAATGGGTTTCAATTATGTAAAAACGATATTTAGTATGGTGCCTTCATACATACATACATAATTGGCCATTACAACCCTTCAGTCAGAATTATAGCCTAGCTTCTCACACCACTTATGTTGTGATAAATGAGTGGCGGACCTACAGTTTAAAGTCGACTCCGAACGACAGACTTTTGAGAAACTTTTCATGGCAATTTTATTTACTCTCAGAGTTTTTGCCAGAAATCTGCTGAGAGGAAGCCGCCGAAAAAATATTTCTTTCATACTTTCATATTTCGTTTTTGATGTCTGACCGGGGATTCAAACCCTGGCCTTTCGTCTAATAAGCCAACACACTACTTACTAGACTACGGCGACTATGATGCCTTCAACCTTATGGTGCCTTTAACTTATCATATTTCTTGTGTTTCTGGTTAGAAGGCAAGCTTCTCTTTTACAAGCCAAATATCCTCCCGATAGTCTAACAAAGTTTTTATTCACAGCTTGATATTTATCTTTAAAAATGAAGTTCTGATGCTGATTTTCAAGGATTTACTAGTCAAGTGTATGTGCCACATGTGCTCAATTGAGCTTCAATTTAACAAAACTGTCACATCCTTCTATCCAATCCTAAGTATTGACTAGATGATAGACCTAGTATTATGGGAAATTCGTAATACAAGTTGGTAAAACTATGTGTCGAAATGAAAAAAGTATAAACTGACCTGCGAAACATAGAACATCTTTCGAGTATTGAGTAAGTGTGTTCGTTCTCCCCATTTGATCTAGGCTTTTCAGCATGTCACCTGGAGGATGCATTTGTTTATTCTTATTATCGTTTAGCTTTCCTTTATAATGCTGGTGTATGGTTTAGTTTTTCGGCCTCTAGCTTTTCCGAAATTTATTGATAAGTAGCTTTACTATGCAAAAAAAAAAATTCCTTTCTCTCTAATAAAATTGCAAAAAGAAAATCAGGAAAATATTATTTGGCTTAAGGCCAAAACCTTTAACATTAACGTAAAACATATACACATGCACACCAAAAAAACTAAAGAAACTTTCCGAATAAAGATGATGAAGACTCTTCACACATGAATTTTTGCTGTGACTGCATGTTACGGAATAATAATAATTTACTATGAGCCCAGATGAGCACTAAGAACAGCATACGTAGTACATAGAGTAAGTTCGTAGCACGTAGTACGTAGTAAAGAAATAATATTTCATATTGAAGTGAAGAGAGAGAGAGGAGAAAGGATAGTTGTGTGTATATTGGGAGTATGAGTACGTTTTCAATACGTTGTATTTTTGTGGTTTTGCTGTTGTGTTCACATTTTCTTTTATTATTTGGTTTGTTTTGGTTTTCCTAGACATTTTGATATATTTATTGAGAGATAACTAAAGCCTCTTATGACTAGGTTAAAATAGTTTTAAAAATTAAAAATTTAAAGAATATTAACAAAGGTTTATGAGTAATTTTTAGTTTTCTATTAAGGCTTAGAATTGTTAAATGAAAATATATTATCAATTTCCAAGGCCGTTTATTGAGTACTAGGTGTCAGAGACACTTTTCCTTTTCGTTGTAATGTTTTGCGAAAAAGTTAAATGAAGTAAAAACTGAAAAATGAAATTGTTTTAACATGTAGAGCATGAAGATAATGCCACAAAGTATGTTGTACTAGTGGCAAAATCGACAAAAAAAAAACATCATGATACATGCAGCATTTTGTTGCAATAAAAAAAAAAAAAAAAAATGAGAAGAAAATCTAAGAAGAAGACATTAGCAAGCAATTCTCATTTTCTTTTTTTTTCTGCTTTCTTTACTTTGCATAGTTTTATTGCAATTGTTGACAGGGGGACATGCCAACATATTATAGGCAGCAGATAAATTATAAGAAAAAAAAAAACAACAACAAAATCAACAACTACATTACAATACTTTTGGGTTAAAAATTTTAAAAACGATTTTGCTTCCGTGTTTTAAAAATATCCAGCAACTCAACTCAACATAATTTCTGAAATTCTTTTTTCGTTTCGTTCTAAAACTTTTCTTTTTCATACATTTTACACTTGACCAGTGTTGGAAATCATTTCATTATTTTCATTATTATAGTCACAAGCATACACACACACACACACATGCCTAAAAAGCAAACTAAAGCCAACAGTTAAATGAACGTATGCAAGGGAACGAAGCAGTTGTACAATCATTATCAATCCAATGGAATTTAAATATTATTGTATTATAATTTATAATAGCTATGGTTGTTGTTGTTGTTGTTGTTGTTGTGTCCAACTCATACCGCAATTGTCAATGTCATAATAAAACCAATACAACAACAACAACATAAATAATTACAATAACAATTGCCATAATAGCAACAACTTTGTGGTCCGTATGTTAAATAATTGCACTACGGCTTGGATTTTTTTTTCGTTTTTTTTTGTTTTTTTGTGTTAAGCTGCAGCTGCCGCCAGCTGTGGTGGGTTACATTTACTGTGTAAATACCCTATAAGAGCTACCCTATATAAAGAGGAACAAAATTTTTAAATAAATTCACAAGTGAACACCAATAAATCATGATATATAATGGAAGAAATGAAGCAAAATTCCTAAGACTGTCTTATTCCGTATTTGTTGCCGTCTCATTTCACCCGCTTGAAAAGTATTATGTTCCGACATGCAAGCAGAGATAAAAGTCTTACATGCATCACCTGTATTTCCCGGTAATTAATGTAGCATTAGGTCATTTAGTGTTTGAAAAGGTTGCACTGGTAAGAACCTTTTTAGTTCAGCTGTTTGTCGCCATAGTTTAGTAGTACACACACGAGGTTAGACATCTTAAACAAAAGGAAATCATGAAAAAATATTTCTCCAGCGACCTCCTCTCAGCAGATTTCTGGTAAAAACTCTAAGAGTAAATAAAATTGCCATGAAAAAACTTCTCAAAAATCTGTCGTTCGGAATGGACTTTAAACTGTAAGTTCAGCCACTCATTTATAAAACTAACACACACAACATAAGTGGTTTGAGAAACTAAGTTGTAATCCTGACTGAAGGATTGTAATGATCAACTGCATATGGTTGTTTAAGAGTAGATTGCGAGAAGAGCTCTCCTCTTTGTCTAAAGGCCTAATGACTTTTTTTTCGAAATTCTTCACGTACTTTGTCTCAAGTGGTTAAATGCTGAATTATTTATCCAGGCAACATAAAATCAGGCTTAAGGAATAAACAAAACATTTGAAAAAAAAACCTTCGGGAATCTCAAAGAATGGTATCCCGAGCAAATGGTTTTTCGAAGCTTGTCAATCAGAAACAAATTAATTTAAAAAATCTTTTTTTAGGACTCTTCCAATATTAAGACATAAGGTTTCAAAACTAAAATTTCTTTGCAAATTTGTTAGGTTCAGGACTTACGAACAATATTTCAGCTTAGCATGGCTCCAAAGCCTGCTATGATCGCTTGCTGCTCTACGATAAAAGCAAAATCGTTTTCAATTTATTTATTCGTGAATAAATAAATCATTCGTTTTTGTTTTTTTTGTTTTTTTGTTTTTCTTAAAGCCAAATTGTCTGCAGTTTTATTTTAATATGACCGTTGTTGTCCTCTCTTTACCGACCAGCCATCAGTTTGTTTGTTTATTTATTCGTTGGCTTGAAAACACCCGCAAAAACCGCATTCATTGTCAATATGGAGTTCGTAATATTAAATAATTATGACAAATCATCAATATGGTGGTGGTATTTGTTTACTTATTTGTTGTTATTGTTGTTGTTTGTATGGTACTGTATTTATTAAACAAAAAAGAGAAAAAAAAATTTTTTTTTGTTGTTTTTTTTTTCCCTCATACGGTCACTCACAATTACAATTTTTTTTGTTTTTGTTTTGTTTTCTTTCAGTTTTATTCTCAGGGGATCATAATTTTTCAGAAGAATTTCAATATTTTTGCTGTCAATCGGATTGGAAAAGAAAAAAGTAAACGAACAAACTAGTCCCACGTGTATGAATGTTAAATATTTATTCATCGATTGATGATGATGATAACTTGATATAGTTTTTGTGTTTAATTTCATTTCATATTTTATTTTATTTTTTCTCTTTATCATTATCGTTATTATTATTATTATTATTGAGGGACAAACAGCGAGCAAAAGAGTGGTAAACTGACAACCATATTTGGTTGTCATTTATTGCTAATGATTGACAACAAGAACAACAACAATTACTTACGTTATGTGCAGAAGAAAAATTCAATTGTAAACCACAACATACCTGGAAATAAAAAAAGAAAACAAAAGAAATTTAGAATAATTAAAGAAGATTAAAGATACAATTGGTCATTACAACCCTTCAGTCAGGATTACGACCTAGCTTCTACAGTCTAAAGTCGAATTCGAACAACAGACTGCTGAGAAACTGTCCATGGCAATTTTCTTTGGGGTTTGTACCATGGCCTCATATCTTATAAGCCAACACACTACGTACTAGACTACGGCGATTTCAAGATAAGGTCGTTAAAAAAAAATATTTCCCTTGTCTACCCCAAATCTTAGCTTTTAATGGTCAAATTAGTCCACTCTGTAGGCTACAGAACAACGTGCGAGTGTTAATAACCTGTTATTTACTTCACTTCCCTGTACTTCCTCCACTCCAACAGTGGCCTCTGTTTAAGATTACAATATCCATTCAGACTCAATTCAAAGTCTCTCTTTAAAAATCTTAGAATTCGTGTATCTCGGTAAAGACGAGGAATTAAATGCGACAAGCCTATGCAATCAAGTTTCGAATTATTTCCAGTTTTTTTAAGTAATAGATTCTACTCGCCCTTTCAATAATCCATCAAACAAGTCTCCTGATCTTTAAGAGGGGATAACATTTAATAACAAACATTATGGTTAGCTCAGTGCTAAGCATTAGAGAAGTCGTTGCACGCAACAAGCAAAGCTCTCTACTTCTGCACATCATATAGCAAGCTAATACATTTTCGCGGATGGCAACCCTACAATTCTAGATCCTGGTATAACATAAAACACATTTGCTTAAATGGAAATTACAGTAGGAAAATACTTTGTAAATCATATTGCGTGTAGCCTATATTCCTTAAAGGAATGGAAAGAAATATAAAGAAGACTTAGTGATGCCTTAACCTGTTTAAAAAGTCCTATAAAATATGAATGATTCGGTTATAGGGTTTAGTTTTAGCCAGCTGTACAGCTGTACTACAACAGTCCTGTTTTACAAGCGTCGACAGAGATGAGGCCTGAACAAAGAAACCATTATCGAAAAAGGTAGCAGAAAATCAAAAGTTTACGCTACTGTTAATATGCTCTTCGTTACTGTTGACCTTTGGCCAACAGATTCAAATCAGCTATATGGTTCAGGAAGTTTTATTCTTTCGGGGAAATTCTTTAAAATACAGCAGATCTGTTTCG
>QOCX01000037.1:686539-711360 GCA_005959815.1 Sarcophaga bullata | reverse complement strand
CTGTGCTACATCCTCGTATTTCATAGTCTGCAGTCTGATATTTTTCCAATCAAGAGGCAGTAGTGCTTTTGTAGCAAACCGTACCGTTGCATTCAAACCGTACTATTGAAAAGCAGATGATTTTCGAATCTAAATCAAAAATTTATATGGAAACCTCAGATATCAAGGGTGGGATGTTCAAGATCTAAATCAATTTCAAGGTCTCAATTAAACCTAAGCTCTATGTCATTAAGGGGGTTTCAGCATTCTGAAGTCTAAATTATATTTAATCATCAAAAAAACCAGAAAATTCCACAAAATTTCTTTCAAATATTTCGTTTTCTTCTCTGCATTCTTAGATTAACATTCCACAGTTTAATAATAGCGAACATAAGAAAAGAATGAAAATAAAGAATGGTCAGCACAACTAGCTACTGGTTACTTTAACAACTTTTAACCTCAATTGATTGATTTGCCTGCCTGTTAATGCCAGATTAAAAAGCAAAAAAAAGAAAGACTTTTCTGCTCCATTTTCAATTGACGAAGCTTTCTAATTTCATAAAGAAGACCAAAAAAAAAAAAATCGAATTTCAACAATAATAACCAAAGGAAAGAAAATCTTTTTTAAAGAATCTAATCTAAAAGCAAGAAATGAAAAGAAAAAAAAAAGAAAAAAAGGAAAACAACGAAGGAGCATTAAATTTAATAAATGCTTTACGAAAGGCCAACCAACAATAAAAATTCTTTAATTTTTTTTCTTTTTTAATTATTAAAAAACGAATATATTGAGTGGCTGTGAATGTGTATATGGATTATGGATTATATTGGGAAAAATGTTGTTGTTGTTATTGTTATTATTATTATTATTATTGTTATTATGTGTGTGTGTGTGTTCTTTTTTCTTTTTGTATTATTATAAGCATTACTTTACTTCCTTGCTGTATAAAACATAAGTATTTTGCTACCAAATTACCAATGCCAAGATACTGTGATACCCCGTGATACTTTCAAACTAATCATGTCGACACAGCCTACCTACCTATCTACTTGTAACCATGACAGTTAATAGTGGTGGTACCTGGTTGGTTGGTTGGTTGGCTGTCTGTCTATCTGTCTCCCAGTTTAACTATCTGGCAACCTACCTACTAATGTTTCCTACTTGTTGGGGCAATTGTATCACAATATGCCCATCAAATGCTAAAAAAAAAAAAAAATTGTTTCGTTTTTTTTTTTTCGGAATACCGATAATGTTTTAAGATTATTGCACCGTTTTAAAGCTTTTTTAATGTGTACAAAGTTAAACAGAGAGAGAGAGAGAGAGAGAGAGAGAGAGAGAGAGAAATATATAACAGAACCGTAAACATATTTATATCCCGTTTTTGTTGTAACTATTTATTACAGCACCTCTAATTATGTTTGTTTGAACTTTACTTAGCTATTGGTTTTTAGTTTGGCTTAGATTTTGATTGAAACTGCAATATGGGTTTAAGAAAATATTGCCTTTCAGTAATTAATATGATTGCTTTCGTGCTTAAACCGTTTACCCTATAATTGGGCTTTTGATCAAATAATATACTCAAGATAAGACAGATAAAACACTATTTTTTCTAGGCATTATTTATCTGTTTATTAATGTCAATATAGTGATAACCTTTAACCTTTATACTGATGGATTATCACACTACTATGTGACTCCTATTCCTATTACTATGTGTACTCCTTTTCATTTCCAAAATGGCGGCGGTGCTTGATGTTCCCGTAATGTAAGTTGTTAGTGTTATAGGCTCTGGGGTGACCGTAAGGCTTCTGGATGATCATTTGCTGTAAAAATAAAGGCTTTTTTTTCAAATCAAAATATGCGTGAAACCTTTTGCTGTATTTGAATATGCTATGCGCTAGGTATGTGTTGAAATACCTTAACCATAATAGAGTAGAAATTATTGGATATCCATTCTAATCACAAAATACTGGGCATACATAATTGGCCATTACAACCCTTCAGTCAGGATTACGGCCTAGCTTCTCACAACACTTATGCTGTGTGTGTTAATTTTATACATGAATGGCGGGACCTACAGTTTAAAGTCGACTCCGAACGACAAAGTTTTGACAAACTTTTTATGGCAATTTTATTTACTCTCAGAGTTTTTGCCAGAAATCTGCTGAGAGGAAGCCGCCAAAGAAATATTTTTTCATATTTCGTTTTTGAAGTCTGATCGGGGATACGAACCCTGGCCTGTCGTCTAATAAGCCAACACACTACCTACTAGACTACAGCGACTACACTCGGCATGTCTAAATGTATTCGTTTGCGTCAGTTTAGTTCCTTTCTGATAAATTCTTACTTGACTAACCTAAGGTGACACGGTATAAGAATGTCAAAATACATCATCGTATTCCAGTACTTAACTTCATTGGTCATAACAACCCTTTAGTCAGGATGACAACCCAGTTTCTAACATCACTTAGGTTGTGTGTGTTATTTTTACACATGAGTGGCGGGACCTACAGTTTAAAGTCGACCCCGAACGACAGCTTTCTTTTAAGAAACTTCTCATGGCAGTTTCATTTACTTTCCGGGTTTTTGGCAAACAAGTAATGACACAAAGGTGCCTAAGGAATAACGTGAGAAACGTATGATCTGTGGTTTGAACCCTGACCTGATATCTACTAAGCCAACACTACTAGACTATGGACGACCTAAAAATTTACACTGACAGCTATATGAAGGATGGATATGCTACAGAAAGAGAATTCTGACATGATAATTAAATAAAGACAATCTATGAAAATGGTAGTGTAGTGGTGAAAGAGCTTAGAAAGGAAAATTTAATAGAAAAAAAAAAGTGCTTTTAGAAACAACAACAACAACAAGGAATAATATTATGGAACAATGGCAATAACAACAACAACAACAATAATATTGTAAAGAAAAAAAAAAGGAAAATGTTAGCCTGGTGAAAATGATTATGATACTGATGAAGAGTTAAGCAAATGAATGAATGCTTCCAGCATATTTGGCGCCAACTTGTAAAACAAAAACAAAAAACAAAAAAAAAAAAAATAAGAAAAGCAAAATAATGGCTGGTTAATGCCCCAACATGTATTACGAAAAACGATGCCTATAAAGCGACAAGAAGCCAAGTAAAGTAAAGAAGAAAACAGCAGCCATTAACGCATTTATTTAGCCATTTATTGTTCAGTACATACATACATACATACATACATACATATGTATGTGTATAGGTCAATTACGGCTACACACATACAATAAGAACACTAAGAACAACTCTTAACATAGGAGGCCTTTAAGTTCTAAAAGCATAAATGCACATGCATTACACTGTGCAGCACACAGCTCACACGCACACAGGAGTAAAAGTAATGTTTTGGGATGGCGGCGGCAGTCTTAATAAAATAACAGCAGCCGCAGCAGGAAGAGAGCCTATGATGATGATGTTGCTGCTGTCTTCTATTACGAAGATATTAAACTTGAAAATTTTACAATTTTTTCGATTTCTATGCAAATAAATTTCCGCGCGCCATACTATTATCGATAGAAAAGCAAAAAAAAGAAAAATAAAAACGTATGGTTGGACAGACAGAATGCCTAGGAGAGGAATAAGAAAAAAAATGTTGACGCCGTTCATTATTTTCAGGAAGAGTTCTTCTTCGTTTTTTTTTTTTGATTCTTTTGCTTTGGTTTGCTTATAGTAAACGGCTATGAATAGACAGTGAGACCTTCGAGCATGTAAATTATGCATTTAAGGATGGTTGTTGGTTGTTTGTTGCTTGGATGATTGTTTCAATGACTGGATGGCTGGCTGGTTGGCGTCTTTAATAACAGAATCATTCCATTAATAAGAGACTAATGCAGCTTCTTCGGCTTCTTACCGAGGCTTTCTATGATAATGACACGCCTTGGTGTTTAGGGAGCAAAAAAATAAAAAGATGAAGAAAAAAAAGAAACACCAGACGTCGTCTGCTTTTAGTGCCAAAGCAACGCAAAAAAAAAGAGAAACAAAAAACGGAGTATAGTTAGGAAACTATCAATGAATTGTCAGTCAATATCTTAACAATTGCTGAGGTGGAAGAGGACATTACAACACACAATCAAATCAAATGTTTTTGTGACATGCACTTACAACAACAACGACAGCAACATCGACATTAACATCATCTTTACGCAAACTGACAAAACATATCCACAGAATGAAATATTTAACAGGAGACACAGATTTTTCCAACAACAACAACCGATAATAATCTGTCGCATTGCACAGTGCGTGCTTGGCATGCGCAACATTCATTTAGACTTGCAGCACAATGAGAAGACAACATCATTTTCATCAAAAATATGTTTAAGAGAGGATCACAACCGAACAGAACACAACAGAACAAACAGCAGGCATGTAAACATATCAGGAATCCCATCAATTGCATCAACAACAGCCAGCATCAGCATTAGCATCAGCATCAGCATCAGCAATAGCATCTTCATCTCATGCAATAGCTGCAGTATGCTACATGCGAATAGCTATGGCAACAGCAGGTGAATTTAATTCTTGAAAATGTTTGGCATTTTGCTTGCAGTAAAGCTGCTTTCAATAAATGTTCATTCCCAAAGAATTTTTCTCGATCTCGAATCACTATTTCTGACAATCACAAGTGCCGACAGTTTCTTTCTCTTTCTCTTTATTTGCCTGTTCAAATTGTTGTTGTTGTTGCTGCTGCTGTTGCTGTCGTTTGCAAATGCAATTATCAACATGCGTATCAAGTGCAAGTGCAAGTGCAAGTGTGTGAAAAACTATGAAGCCATACATGTAAAGGTATACAGTCTTCAGTTCATGTATTCGCTCAAAGTAAAAATTATTTCTGGGATCAATTGGACAAAACTTATCACATCTTAAGCCATGTACCGATGGATTGTGAAAATGGAAATAGGCTGTCTGGCTACTGCAGTGTTCACGGCCATATTGAAAACAGCACAATGATAGGTGATAGGAGACTAAGGGTCATTCTGGAATCACCAGAGATCATCTAGGTCTGAAAGACTGAAGCTGCCATTTAACATCGTTCAAAAAGTACTTGACAAGAATTACTAGATACGTGTGCTACGAATTCGATTGTGGCAGACAGTTCCTGTTTGTAAACAAAGGTTTTCACTGAACTGAGATGTTCGATTCAATTTAATTTTTTTTTTAATGAATGCATTCCTTTAAATTTCTGCAATTTTTATATTCTTTGTTTTATTTTAAGTTTGTTATCGAAGCAAGAAAAGTAAAAAGACTTACAACAGTTGTTATCGTGTTGTTATTTGCTTGTCTGTGATTCAAAAAGGGAAGTTCATGTCGAACCACCGACATGCGAAAACATAACCATGGTGTGGCAACAGCGAAATTCAAAGAGAGAGGGAGGGAGAGAGAGAGAGAGAGAGAAATGCATGCCACTAAAAACTGGAGCCAGTTTGTTATTAAAAACCAAGAAAATAGAAATTTTTTTTAAAATTCAACTTCTTTCTCTACTCTTTATATGCTTTTTCACATGTAGCAGCTAGAAATTAAATGCTGACTATTACAACCTGCCTGTAATTGCTGCAACGGCTAGTAAAGCAGCAACCAACCAACAATACCTATTCCTAAATGTACACTTTAATATGCAACACGATAATATCTCTGCTGCTGGTTGGTGTCTTTCAAAACGTTGAAAGCCTCACGAATTTGTTGTCACATTCAGTTTTCAGCCCAAAATAATTGTTAAGTTGAGACAGTGCTGGCGTTATTGCTGCTCCTGTTACTGCTGCTGCTGCTCTTGTTATTGCCGTATAATTATGACCACATATGTTGGCGACAGGGCGCCTTAATTAATTGCCACTGCCATGTTTTGTTTTCAACTCCACTGGGCTTAATGTTATGATGATTAGATACTCCTGGTCATTTTGTTGTTGTTGTAGTTCCTTGATTTGCTGTCTTTTTTTGTTTTGTTTTCTCTTTTGCAGTCATTTGACTGTTTTAGCCCAACTTTCCTGCTGTTGGCTGTTCCTGGTGTTGCATTTGATAGAAACTGATTGGATTGGTAATTACAAATGATGATACCGAACGAAGAGTGTTGATTTAGAATGGTGGCTTGATAATTAGATGAAGAAGATATCGGACGCTCATTACATATCTCTGCTATAAAGTTTATTTTTAGAATCGTCGTCATAAATTTCATGCGAAAAATGTTGGTTGTTGGATGTTGTTCAGTTGCGATTGACATGATTAGATGACAGGATGATTACAAAGGAACCGAAAAGCGGTGAAAAAAAGGTTTTGAACATGTTTGATGGTATTTCAAACGGAATACCCGAATGTTGGGATGAGAATTTTTGGCATTAAAGCTAGGAAAACAATTTGGAATGCAGAAGCAAAGCATTAATGGTCCTTCTGCTGTTAGCAACACTAACTATCGGTATTATGCCAGAACAACGATCAACATTGCCGCCGTACACCATTAAGACATTAAATCAGTTTGGCTAACAGGCGAGACAGCATTGAAAAACACCGATTTAGGATCGAAAATCCGACTATGGGACGTATTCAGTTAAAGACTTAACATGACTAAAGCCACGATGGCATAGCCCATGATGCTCTTAGCACGTATGGATACAATGCACATAGTGATACAACCTCATGATAGTGGATTACATTACCATACGTCAGTACAAATGGCAATCCAAAACCAACTGCAATTGAGCTAAGCGAAGTCTTCAACTAGACTAAACCAAATAAAGCTAAGTCAAGAGTATCATTAAAATTTAAATCGATTTTATCTAAAGTGGTTTTCTGTATCAAAAAAAAAAAAAAAAAAAAAAAACCCCCGCCGATCGATGACTTTAATAAATGATGACAGCCACACATTCATTCACTTATTCACTTCACTCATCTTCATTCATTCATCGATCGCTGTGGCTGGCTATTGATCATCAATATCACTCTTAACCGACAGCAACAGCAACAGCAACAACAACAACAATTATAATCAGAAAGATGGGTAAACGTGGTTAAAAGAAAATCAAAATCATTATGCGTTCGTTTACGGTTTTGTTTCAAATTCAAAACCACAAAAAAAGAAAAAAAAAGAATTAAGAATAGAGGAGAAAAAAAGTTAATAAACTGTAGCATAATGTGATGACAACAGTGCAAGACAAAAGTAATGGTTTAATGTGTTTCTCATACATCTTGTCTAGTAAATCTGGCTAAGTAAAGTGGCATTCGAAATTTTTGAACAAGACTTTATAGCACCCAACAAGAGTTGCACTCCTATGCCCCTCAATACATAGAGCAGCCTACCATTGTTAGGAGTGTGGATTCATCGCTTGCTATATCAAGGATCCCTCTTGGAACTGAATATCCGCATAAATATTTATCGTTACCTAGTACCCAGTACTCAACTTCCTTAACTTCATTGGTCTTAGCAACCGATTAGTCAGGACTACAACCTAGTTTTTTACACCATTCATGTTGTGTGTTTAAACTCGTTCCCGAACGACAAACATTTGAGAAAATTTTCTTGACAATTGCTGGCAGAAAAGAAATCATGAAGCAAAAACTCAAATGTTTTTATTCCTTTACTTCTCTGCCCGCCGATGTACAGGAGTTAATAGCTGCTGTATTGCGTGTTTGTGGGTGAAGCCCACTAATAATCCGGGGGATAAATGCCATAGACAGGTATAAAGGAAAGAAAAATAAAGAAAAAAAAATGCCATATAAAGATACGCATCATTGAAACACCAGCAGCTACTGTGTCGTTCGAATAACTGCAATATTCATATCAGAACAGAAATAAGTGGCATCAACAGTTGCTGCTGCTGTTGCTGCTGCTGCTGCAGCTGCTACAGTAGACAGACAAACAGACAAAGAGAGAGACAAGAAATGGAAAAAAAAGAAATATAAGAACCGCTATTTGAGGCTTTTATTACAAGAAATTATTGATCAAAACGAACAAACACAGACACCCGCCGCTCGTATAACGAGAAGGAGGAGGATGTAAACAGTCAAGTTTAATGCCAACCAACTTGAAGATTTCAAGCTTTACTTCAACTGTCTGTCAGTCTGTCCGCTTGTCTGTCTCTTCAACTCCCAATCGATTGTAACCTGGTGTGACCAGTAGTCATTATACTCGCTGAAGTAGTAAATGTGCCACACATTGAATTTATTGTACCGGTTGGTGGTTTACTGTGCAAAGGACAGACAGCAGAAGAAAGTGGGTTGAGGAAAAGAGGTGAATTCAATACCCACAGATTTGATTTTTCTTACACTGTGATACTGCTGATGATGTGGTTGAGTGCACGAAAATAAGTTCCCCACAAAATAAATACGGTACGGCACGGTTACAACTGTAAAACTGGCAGTAGCTGTGACTGAAGCAGTTGCTGTGCTGTGCTGTACAGTGCTGTACTGTGCTGTGTTTTGAGGTGGGTGGCGGTTGGCGGTGTTTAGAGAGGGCATTGAGAGGAGACAACATTTAAATAGAATATCTCAACTGCAGATACTATATGAACATAATAATCAATTACATTAGCATCCGCTTAAGATAACGTGCAATGATTATTGGTTAGATGGTTGGTTGGTTGGCTGGTTGGGTTAGTTGGCTGGATGGCTGGATGGCTGAATGGGTGGATGAATGAATGGTTGGCTGGTTGGTTCGATGGTTACTTTTTGGCTGACTGGTTTGTTGACTTGATCGTTTGCTAAGTAGCCAATGATTATTGGTGCTTAAAGCGTATATGCAAATATGGTTCTGCACACGCAAGCCAAGATGCTTTTTCTAGTTCAGGAAGTTGAAAACTACAAAAACTCTATATTTATCGATTTATCGATTAATAATAATAATTATCGTAATATATACTACAAATAAATGTAATCGAATTTTCAATGATTTTTTATCGAAAGAAGATCGAATGAAAATTATATTGAATATATACCACGAACGGTTATCGAAATGTAACCCATCATCACTATTATTAAAAATGTATGTATGTATGTATGTATGTATGTTTATCGATAAGTTTAATAGCTTTTTTCAAAAACAAATGACTATCGAGTTTCACTCTTCACATGAGTATTAGAAAAACCTTCACAAGGTTATTTATTTTTATTTGATATCGATAACACGGTCTCATGTCATGTTATCTTACACGTACTCGCGTGTGGTTCAAAGAACTTCACATATTTTCTTTATCGTTTTCAATTTTTAATATTTTTTGTGGAAATTTCTCATTAAACTGCGCATAATTTTTTTCCGTTTCCTTGATTCCAAAATCCACATGTGACGATGATAATCAGATATTAGGGCGTCGGTCTAATCATTTAATTGATAAAAAAATGTATTTTTTAAGGGAATTTTTTCTTGATAAATTTTTAGTTTTTTCTTATCTTTTTTAATTAAAAATTTTGTTGTGTTAATTATAATAAAATGAAGAGAAAAAAAAAAATATTCCATAAGCTAATCAATCAATCGTCTTCTGAAGTATGGCGAAAAAAAAAATTACACTTACTCAGCAGTTTGCCAAGTTTATTACGAGGCTCTGGTTTTAATTTAAAATTGAACTAGAAGAACAAGTGAAGATGTGACTATCCGTTGGATAAACAATTAAGTGGCAATTGTTGTACTCTACGTGGAGGCTATTTGTCAAATGACTTTTGATTTCGCACTATTACGAAGTGTTTGCTGCTGGTAGGTCCTCGTAATGGCACTTGGATTGTACTGAATTAGTTTCAGTTCCAAAGTTCTAAACTACAGCAATACTCTTGAAAACGAGAAGGCTGATTACCTTGCTAGATGATTATTCTATTAATTAGGTGAGTGTGTTGGACCTAACCTTACAAACTATCTACCTGGACTTAGTAAGGTAGCCGAAACATTGGGAGAATAGATCGCACTGTCAAGTTACTATGAAACTTTGGCAGTAAATTGGTTGTGGTGTTCTCCTAGTTCAACGTGAGACTAGTAACGGATTTCCTTGTGGGATATTGTGGTGTTAGGTTGTTAGCGACGATATGGGATATAGAATTTTGGCAAAATATGTGTAAATAACTAGCCGTAGTCTAGTAGGTGGTGTATTGGGTTACTTGACGTAGGGCCACTGTTCAAACCCTAGGTCAGACATCAAAACGAAAATATGAAAAAATATTTCTGCGGCGACTTCTTCCCAGCAGATTTCTGGCAAAGAAAAAAAACCTCTGAGAATGGAAATAAAAATGCCATGAAAAGTTTCTCAAAAAAAATCTGTCGTACGGAATCGAATTTAAGAATCGAGAATCGAGGTCTCGCCACTCATGTATAAAATTAACACACACAACATAAGTGGTGTGACAAACTAGGTCCATAATCCTGATTAAAAGGGTTCTACAGGCCAATTAAAAAATGTGAAAATAAAGAGGAGTTGGAGACGATGGAATGGTTGTAAGGCTTTTGGTAGAAGAAAACTAAATAACCAGGGGAGTTATTGAATTATACGGACTGAGGAACGTTTTCTTTTTTACTCTTTTTACTCTCTCTATTGTTCTCATTAATTTTTCTAGGACAAACAGAATGTGTTCCATGACCTATTTCTGTTTTGTAAAGACTATTATGGTCTTACACGAGATATACGTCCTTAAACCTGTTCGTCTTGTATCCAGTTTAGGTATCCAGTTTAGGTACCGTCGTATAAATAGTAGATACTTCCGTGTAAAGAAGCATAGTCTTCTGTACATTCTTCTGCAACCCGCTCATCTCCAGCTCTCAAGTTGAATACCTCAATAAAGATTTCCAATTTAATTTATCCCGTTTTGAGGTATTCTTGTCGGTGAAGAATAATTGTAGATGGGAAATGTAAGAATTATTAGCGATTATGGATCAGGAAAGCATTAGTCAGTTTACCCTTGTGACACTCTGATTCACTAAATTTATTGTTGTTGTCCAAATTCAAATTTAAAATAGAATTCTGGAACTCGATTTGGTTTTCTAATGTTCCCGTTTGTTGGTGTTGTTGTTGTTGTGTTTAAAAAAAAATTTACTATTTTTTCTAGGTTAAATCAGACCAACGTTCAATGGAAATGCTACAAGTACACGAACAAGTGGGAGTGCGAGTGGTGGTACAAAGAAAAAAAATCAATTTCTTTTATTATTTTTTTCCATTTTAATGCAACAAAACTATTGAAATGTTTTTTTTAGAGTGTTGCAGAAGTGAGCGAGAGAGTGCCATTAAATATAGTGGATGCACACCCACACACAGCCACACATATGCTATAAAGTATATGCGTGGCATACATTTATAAACATTACGAGCCGTATGGAAAAGTGCAAGTGTGTCACTCTGGTTGAGAGAGAGAGAGAGTGTGTGTGTGTGTGTATATGTGTGTGATGGATGATTATTTACAAGACTGCTTAACCCAGTTACCAATACAAACGCATGCTGGCTGATGTTGCGCTGATGATACTGATACTGTTGTTTTCTTATCACACAGTCACACATATGCTTTGCATACATGCATACATACACGAACGTATGTTTTTTTTATTTTATTTTTATTGCATTTAGATTTTCAAATATTATTGTAGCATACTTTTAGGTAAGAAATCAACGAAAATATAAAAATAAAACATTGAGAGATATTTAGAGAGAGAGAGAGAGAGAAGGTTGAGAAGGGAAAAAACCATAAAAAGTTTTTCTTTGATTTGCGGGTGCAGTACTTGTATAATGAAGTAGTTGCCATTACATATACAACAACAACAATCAACAACAACAATCAACAACAACCAACAACAATATTTTCATAGTGAATGCGTACAAATTAAAGGAAAATATGGCATGTTTTTTTATAAACAACTACTTACACACATATAGACACACACACATATATATGCATAGGTATATATGTATGTATGTATGTACATCTACAATTGAAATGTTATAAGAGAACAGGGAGAAAAATAAATGCACAGAGAACACTTCGTTCTTTTTTTTTTTTGTTTTTTTTTGTGAGTGAAATAAGGATTCCTTTGTACCACAAAGGAAGTCAAAGAAACATTAAAAAAATAAAAATAAAAAAATAAAGAGGAAAACAGAAAAAAAAGCGAAAATAAAAGAATTACAAACGAAATAATCATAATGAACCAGAAATTTGCAAAAAAAAAAATTTTTTTTTAATAAAAATGAGAAAAGAATGTGTTTTTGAGCAGCAACAGCATGAAATCAAATTTGCATTTCTATTCTATGAATTTTGATTTGATTTCTCTCACAGAGACCAACCAGTCCTTCTTAAATGATGTTTAATTTTGACATTTCAAGCACCATCAGCAGCTTATAGCAACTGATGACCCACATTAATGCCAGGTTACAGGCGAGCGAGTTTAGTTTTTTGTTTGTGCCTACTGTGGCGCTTTGAAATGCAGATTTTAAGGAGTTTAAGGACTCTTCTGTTATCGCTGCTTTGGCACAGTCAATGGAGTTTAGAGAAGTTATAATTTAAAGCTTATGCAGATCAGATTAAATCGTCAACGGAAGCGAAATTATTACCTTGTGTACTGGTGGACAAGATACGTAAGGGGAACTAAACTAGGAATAAAGTTACACAAATTATGTAGACGGTAGAAAAAAAAAACTGAGAAGTTAATCTCCTAGAATACCTATTCCGAGCTAGGAAACTAAAGAACTATTCTGTAGCATAACAAAAAGAAGGAAGACTCATGTATGGAATACTAAATTAAACATTAAATTCCTTTAAATTCTCCTAAATCTTACACACAAGGAATGGCTTCTACCCTCCGCTTCTCTTTCCTCAAATCTCATGATTGTATGCGTGTGATGGCAAAGAAAAAAAAATAAAAAGTTTTCTATTGAAAACTCAAGTCAAGTCAAGTCTATACATTAAATCAGACACTCAAGGACTTCTTTGTTTGATGGTGGTGGTGGCATAATGTATGCTTGTGTGTGAAAATGAATGAAATAAGTTGTTGTTATGTGTGTGTGTGTATGAATAGATCCTTGTGTTCTACATATCAATACAAGTATATAAGTGTGTATGTTGTGTGTGTGTGTGTGTGCGAAATACATGCTGTTACTGTTGTAATGCTTTTTGGCTGTAGTCGTTCAAGTTTTCAACAAGAAAAAATTTCTCTTTTTTTCTTTGTGCAGCTGGCTAATGGATGGTGGAAAAAAGAAAAAAAAGCAGAAGAAAAACAAGTGAATTTCAGCTGCTGCCATTAACAAAAAAAAAGAAGACAGAGGTGTTACGAGAACACCCGATCTGTTAAAAGGTCACGAAATAAATCTTGAATACAGGGCTCTGTAAAAACCTCGTTTAAAAGTCCTAAAAAGTACTAAGTAAAGCTCCTCCTCCTATTCTTCTCTTTAGTTTAGACTACCTTACCGTTATTATCCTCTCTTTACCCATGAACTTCAACAGTGACTTTCACCCAGTTTAGGTCTTATTGTCAAATATAATCTCGCAAGTTTTCAGAGGAATTTCTTAAGTCAAGAATCCGTCGGAAAATTGGTTGTGCCCCGTCCGTTAAGTTCAACTGCTCTACTTTTACCTAGAACGTCACTGTGTATTGATATCGTGACAAAAATGGCCGAAATTGTTATGTGGTTGGAGAGAAAATCTTTCATTCTTATGACGTCTATTACGATGAAACCATGGAGAATTAAAAAGTGTTGGTTTCTTTCGTTACAGATTTCTAGAATCCATTCTACAACGCCCTCTCTGAAATTTCGTTGTAACTGAAAGAAGAAAAGAAAACAAAAAAAAATAACGGTAGGTTAAACCACCCACACTATTCCCTACTCGATAAACTTGTTTGTACCGAAAAGTTTCAAATTTTTTTCCTCTTTTTTGAACATCTTCGTCGACTGAAATTCCAACAGAACAAGAATAAGTGAGCGAAAGAGAAAGAGAGAGAGAGAGAGAGAGAGAACAAATGAGATTAAACAGCGTCTCTTATATACTAAAAATTGAGGTTATGTACAGAAATGTTTCTTTTAACAAATTTCTCGACGCTATTGTTGTTGTTTTTTGATGTTGTTGTCTTTGCTAACGTCGGGCTTCAATTTTTTTCTTGTTCACTTTTAAAAATTTCACTGAAACTTTGGTTTTTTTTTTGTATTTTTGTTTGACGTTTATTGAGGGCAAAATTTTTTCAACATTTTTCCTTTGATGCCATTTCGTGGATTGGAAATTTAATTTGAAAGCAAGAAGAAAAACAGAAAAGAAATTTTTTAAAAGAAAAATTTTTTTAATGAAAAATTCGGTTTCATCAAGAGAATCTATTGCGAGCTTAAATTAGAAATTTGATAACAATTTCGATAAGAGAGAGAGAGAGAGAGAGAGAGAGAGAGTAAGAGCATCTTTAAATATCTTAAGAAGGATTCCAGAAAAAGTTAAATTTCGGTAGCACAATCTAAGATTGTCCAAGAATGTCCGGTGCCTCTGGAGGAGATAGTGAAGCATTCGACAGTTGCCCTAATTTGTTGAAAGGGGACGTAATTGCTAAAGCTGACATCAATGAAACTTTAAAAAATGAATTCCTACGAGTTAGGCTTTCCTCTACAGAGAGGCAAAGATATCATTTCACAAAAACTCCATTGACTGGCAAAAGTAGGATGGACTAGTAATATGAATCCACTTGTAGAAACACGACACAGATCTGGCCTGACATGGATATACGCGGAATAGCATTTGCATTGAATCTAACAACCTTCCATCTGGGAATCTCATAACAGTGATAATGACACTCTTGTCTGTAACTGCTCTTTTCCGAAGACTGGCAATACATCATAACTCCTACGGAAGCTGTAACGACAAGGAAGAGTAGGAGACGTCAGCATATTTTCTCTAATGAGACTTGGGGGGACCTAAAAAGTAGAATTTCTAGGTACACAGAATTTAGTGACAAAATGTCTAACCGAAGGCGATTTTAGAATAATTCACAACTTCACAATACTCTCTGGATTGTTGAGATTGTTGGCTCCAAACAGGAGCCATAATTATATGGCGGAATAGATAATATCGGTGTTACAACGGTGCCTTACAGGCACCAAGCAAGGTGTACTCGGTGAGACGGTTGGCAAAGTTTGGAACGAACTGCAACAGAAAAGATTTGCTGTGTGTATGAAGTCCTTTATAATTTTATGCAGCACTCGATCACTGCATATTCCGATAAAAAAAATCGCCATTTAATTGAAACTTCACTGGACAATTCTTTGCTTCTTGCATGAGTCCTAATATTCTATTTTTTTTTTTGCATTTCATTAATGTTGGCCATTTCCCATGTGTCTTCAAAGACACACTTTATTTCCAAATGGTGACGTTTAATCTATTCAAAGTGTTTGGTATTAAAATGCATGCAAAACTTACTCTTTCTCTCTCTTCTATAGCTCTCTTTGGTACTTTTGTAATTATTGCCTTATTTATTTCGTTTTAATTGCGAGTGTCGTCGGTAAGTTTTTATTTCCCCTTTGGCTCATTTTTTTTTGTTTTTTTTTTTGTTTTTTTTTTTTGCTTTTGTGACAGTCCGCATTGCGACAATCACGGTTGTGTTAATGTCACTCCCATGTTTGTAATTGAATATTTTATTAGTTTCTCTTTCTTTATCTGTTGTTGTTGTTGTTGCTGCTGTTGTTGTTGTTGCTGCTGCTTTAAGTCTTTGTAGTTTTTTTTTTTAATTTTGAACATTTATGATGATGAGCTTCAATTCAGTTCGTTTCAGTTCATAGAAGCTTTGCTTTAATAAAGAGAAATTGTAACAGACGGTGAAGACAACAAAGCCGTTGGCGTTAAACTGGTCAGCCATGAGAAATTTAAACGCAAGATTTAACCCTTAAAAGATACGCTGAAAACAGATTACTTAACTTACTTCAACGGTCATTACAAGCCTTTAGGCAGGCTTACAACCTAGTTTCTCTTTTAACATCAGCCATGTTGCGTGTGCATTAATTTTATCCATGACTGCCAGAGTCTGCAGTTTAAAGTCGATTCTGAATAACAGATTTCTTAAGAAACTTTTCATTACAATTTTATTCACTCTCAGAGTTTTTACCACAACACTGTTGAATGGAAATCGCCGAAGAAATATTGGGGCTTCACGTCTAAAAAGCCAACACACTACCTACTGCATTACGGCGGAAGTACATCCAAAAACAGTTCTTTTCTTAGTTTCTTTTTACATTTAAAAAAAAGGATTTTTTGACTCCCCTTGTACATTAAAGGGTTAATATTCCGTTTTTTTTAGCATCTTGTGAGGCCACAACCACAATTTGTTTCTTTTTTTTTAAATTTGCGTGAATGGACATTTGAATGCTGTCAGCCAACAATCTATCGCCGGGGATTAATGTCAACCAAACTGATTGACTGAACTGTTGCCTAGTCGGCTGGTTAACCGTGTGTTCTCTGACTGTTGTTGTACAAACACTGCCGCTTTAAATTAAAATAGAAAAACATTGTAAGATAGCAGCGTATTACCACACGGTCAATTAAACCGATCAATGAAAAAAATCAAACACCAACATATTGAAGACAAGCTATTGGAGTTCAACTGAGGGTTCTCTTATTTCTCAGGAACAAATTATTCCTCACTCCCGCTATACCTGCCATTTAAATATACTTTACACGTGAAGACGTCCGTTGTAAAGCCAAAGATGCCTTTTAGATTGAATTGAAGTCAATGAACTTTACATAGGCAATGCTACGCATCATGTAACGTTATGATTTGATATGACTTGGACTTGATATCAAAATAAGAAAGCTTAGTTTTAGGCCGTAAATAAATAGGGTGTGTGGGCGCTAAAGCAATAGGCTCTCAATGCTCAATTTTCTCCATTTTTTTAATAAAAATCTTCTTCCCCGATGACGCTAGTTTATCAATTGGTGGTTACACAAGCAAATATACCATGAAAGCGAAGCTGTCTGTCCAGGGTGCTGTCCCTTCACTACCAATGTGGTACCTGGTTACAGATGACACTTACTGACAGAATTATCTGAGGCGGACATTGGCTGCCACATATGGCACTTGATATAGGATCCAGCAGAGGCTGATTTAGCTTCTCCAGAGAGCCTCATATGATCTTCGATGTCTAGGCAATATAGTGAAACGATGAGTTTCATCGAAATCTTGGCGTTGAGGGTTTTTTATTGATTTTTTTTTTTTTTTGAAAACCTGTAATGGATAACCCTGTATATATGCAAACAAACTTGTTCTGATCCTTTATCGGTTTATTGCCACTAAAAGAAGAGATTTCATGTCTATTATGGAACACGGGCAAGCATTTTAAAATTAAGGAACGTAAGGTTAGAAGAAAGAAATAAAAACCAAAGCAGCAAAGACACACGTACGGAAATTGAGTACATTTTTGAGGCTTGTGTGCTATACACACACATACACACACGATTGTTGTCAACATTTTCTACAGTGGAATAGGCAGGCTTTTTCCTGATTAGTTTTGTTTTTATTTTTATTTTGTATTCCACTCTCACTCTCTCTCTCTCTCTCTCTCACTCTGCCTTTCTCATGCCTTTTCGCTCTCTTATTAGTTTCTTTATAAGAGAAGATTTGGTTGGTTTGTTTGGTTATGTTTGCTTATATCATTTTTAACATTTTATGGTAGTTGGGGTGTGTGTTTACGGTAAATGTGCATGCGTATGTGTACGTGCTATGTATACATTCTCATTTGAAATGTCTCGACATTGTCGCGTCAAATGTCTTTGCCTTGTCTGCCACTTCTAATACACGAGTACACATTGTCAGTGCCTTGTGCCTCGGCTTGTGTATATTGTTGTTGATGATGGTGTTGGCAGTTTTACTCAACGATTGATTTTTACAAGTATTTGTAATAGTTACTCTGCCTAAGTTACACCCATACACGTACACTTTAGACGATACAAAAATTAATTTTTTTCATCAACAAAAGATGGCCTATAAAAGCTGATTTTCATGTGTTGTTAGGAGAGTGTAATGTTCTCTCTCACTTTCTTTCTTTGTTTGCAAAGAAGGAATAAGTGTGCGATGAGAATATGTATCTGTGTATGTGTAAGTTTTCTATTTAAACTAATAGCTGCTGCTTGTGTCTTTTAGTAGGTCACAATTGCTACGTCAAGCGACAAAGTAATTGAAATTTCGTGTGTGCGAGTGAACGTCTTAATGAGAGACTATTTATAACCTTTAGATTTAAGGCCGGAAATAATGGTTTACACGTGTAAATATAGAAATACATACACCAAATGACTAAGAGGCACAGATAGAGAGAGAAAAGAGTTAAGTTTAGTTTTAATTAAAGAACAATTATCGTGTATATTTTCTGTTTTTAAAATGAAAACGTTAAAAAAAAACAACTGAAAAATCGCTTACGAATTACAATGCTTAACTTAAAAATACTCGTACGTACATACAAATACATACATAATTGGTTATTACAACACTTTAGTTAGGATTACGACCTATTTTCTCACACCACTTATCTTGTGTGTGTTAATTTTTTTATACAATAATGACGAGACCTATAGTCGACTTAAAGTCGACTTCGAACGACTGATTTTTAAAACTTTTAATGGCAATTTTATTTAGTCTTAGAGTTTTTGGCAGAAATCTGCTGAGAAGAAGTAACCGAAGAAATATTTTGTTATGTTGGAGATGTCTGATCTGTATTTGAAGTAAAATAAGATACATGTCGTGTTTCTATAGGCCTTAACGTCCATGAAATTGTAAAACGTGAACATTAATTAAGCTTTGTAGTCAGTCAAACCTTGCAAAGTTTACTTGGACACCATTTACATGATTTGAGCCAAACAAATGCCACAGCTATTTAGGAGTGTTTAATATTGCTTTCTAACCATTTTTTTACTTACAGTTTCATTTATAAGTTTTGTTCTTAAAAATTCTTACCTGCAAAGAGAAGAAATGGACATTCAGTTAGTATTTCATATGTAAAGTATGTAAAAAAAGAGCATGAGCATTTATAAATTGTGAATTTTTGTTACAAGGAGCAGGAAAGCTCCACAGGGATCTAATGAACTGTGAATAGTTTGTTTAGCTACTGTTGGCAACTTCTAGAAATAATTCTTGGCTCATTACAACTCTTCGTTTCTAATTTCTCACGCACCCCTATGTTGTGCGTCTTAATTTTATCCATGAGTGGTGGACCCTAGACTTTAAAGTAATTTTTAAATAACTTCGTGGTGAAAATTTCATTTTTACTCTCAGATTTTCCATAGAGGTACTACTACTTGAGAAATCCGCTTATTGAGAGCAAATTGAATGTTTTTAAACGATAGCAATTGAATGGAAATTCCTTTTCAAAAGAATCAAAAACTAACAAACACGATTGCTTGTCGGGAAACTCTTACGGCTAATAACAGCAACAACAACAATTTAATATTTTTCTAAATATTTGTTTTGTTGCAAGAAAAACAAAGAGGAGAAAATAAAAGAAAAAGAATAAGAATTCTGTTTCGTTAAGCCGTCTTTCAAGTGTACAAAAGGCAAATACACAGAAATTAATAATGACTGTCTGAAGTGAACTTTTACTGGGTAATAAATTTTTTTTGTTTGTTAGTATGGCAACAACGACGACAACAACACTACACTGACAGTAGCAGTAGCAGCAGCAATAGCAACGACAGCAACAGTAACAACAGCAACAACAATATTAGAGGAAGGCAATAATATTTAAGAGTAATTGACTTGCCAAAAAGTATGCTACAGAAAAAACGAAAGCAAAAAGAGAAAAAAAAACACATTGGCATAGTTACACACATACACACACATAGCCAAACACCCACACCCTCATATAATATAATTGAATATACGTGTACTTGCTTATGTACAAGCGTTGTGTGTTTGTTTTCGTTTTTTTTTTTGTCTTTTTGCTTCTATTTAATGTCTCTAGAGCAGACACTCCTTATTTCATCATATACACACACACCCATACAAAGCGAAAGCAAAACAACAATTTTTTTTAAAAGGATTCTGTTATACACACATACATACATAAACACATACACACATAAACCCACAAATATATAACGAAAGTCTTATTATTTATCTAGAGCTGTAGCTGATGTTGCTGTAGTTTTTGTTTGTATTCTACTAAACCAAGCATAAATAAAATGAAAATTTTCTCTCTCACATACATACACACACACACATACACACACACCCAATTACATTTATTGTTTGTATATACCAATACACAAGTAAGTATCAACTGTGTCTGTGATTTTAGGTCGAAGTCTGTCTGGCACATAAAAACCATCGACGTTGTGTCCTGTCCTACTCAACTACTAACCAACCAGCCACCCCGACAAGCCAAGCAGACAAACATTATGTGATTTGAACAGAGATGACTGACTGACCTACTGACAGACTGGCTGTCTGTCTAACTGACTCATTCACTGACGTCGTCACTGACGTACAAACTTATTGGCTGTGCTTTTCGGTTTCTTTTTCGTTTTTTTGTTTTTCATGACAACAACAAGCACAGTTGAAGCTGGTATTACAAGCAATACAATTCCAAACTCAAACCCTCCCTTAAAACATGAGAAACAACTTACATGTACAAGCAAAACTCACAAATACATGCAAAACCCTGTGTTCATTGGAACCGGCATTGGCTGTAGACATCAACAGCCATTACACACCCATTGAAGAAAACTTTTTTCACACTCAAACACACGCACGCAGACATTGTTATACAACGTCATACAACAACTAGTTCAACAAAACGTCATTGGCGTACAGGCGAAGAGACAAAAGAGAGGAGAACGTGAGTATGTTTATAAAGAGAGTGAGAGAGAGTATATGTATTTTCAACAACAAAATCTAACGCTTAAATTGTTTGTTCTCGTTACTACTCACTGTATGAGAGAAAGAGAATTTAAAAAAAGAGAAAAACTGTGTTACAGTGACTGTCAATACAAAAAGCGCTAAACAAGTAATTGCTAAAGCATGTAACATAAGCATATGAAAACAATTTCGAGAAGAGCATTCAAAAGAGAATAGAAACTACATCAAATAGCTTTCATGAAAACTTGTAAAAAGGTGACAGAAATCGCCGAGTATTTATCAAAATATTCAATCGGTGCCATTACAATTGTTATGTAAGGTTTAAGGCTTAATTTCTATTCGTCTTCCTAAATAAAGCAAATGATTGTCTTTCTCTTCCTCTCTCTCTCTCGCTCTCTTTCTCTCTATCACTATATTTTCATTCAAAAATATCTGTTTTCGTTGTTATTTTAATGCCACGCTCAATTTATTACCGTTATTTTTTTATTTCCATTTAAAGGACTCAAATGGGTCGAGTGTGTGTGTGTGTCTGTGTGATAATATATCTATAACAGCAGCACACGTGTATGAGTTGTATCAGCTGTTGTCTGTACCACCACCTACTTTGTGGACTCGTTTAGCACTTGAGTGTATACGTTTTTGTGTTTGTGTATTAAAGCTTAAATTTTTTGTTGTTGTTGTTGGCTGCTCTTATTTATTTGTCCTGGTTAGACACGAACTTTTGTTTTTTTCTTTCAATTCTTTTCTCATGGTGTTGTGGATATTATTTTTAGTTTTTATTGTTGCTGCCATTCCCCATATACAAAAAGACGCCGACAACCGTCGTTTTGTTGGAGTCTGAGCTAAGAGTTCGTATGTTCGTTTCATCGTCTGTTTAGTCTGTTGTTATGTTGTAAATAAAAATGCATGCGATCTCTTCTACTCACTTTCGTACACGCTCTCTCTCTCTCTCTCTCTCTCTCTCTCTGTCTCTCTCTCTGTCTCTTGGACTTACAATGAGTCCAAACAATACCGTCATCAGTGGGTTGTTGTGTAAGGCAAGGCTAAAAACTACAAGAAGTATGAAAACAAGGACAATAACAACAACAACATATAAATTTTATGTGAGATTTTGTTGTTGTTGTTGATGTCTTTGACGCCATGTGTTATTATTAGCCTAGAAGGTAAAATAACAATAACAACAAAAAATAAAACAATTTAAACGACCAGACACTGAACATACAACACGCACGTTAATAACACAGTGGAGCCAGTAAAAGGTTTTGTTTCATTTTTTTTTAATGTGCGGTTCGGCAAATATTTCATTTTTTTGTTTTTGTTGTTTTAACAATTTAATGTTGTTGTGGCTGTCGTTGTTTTAGATATTTTCATTACAAATAATTGTTGTTGGACAACTGTATTGTGGGTCACATTCTATTACTGTGAATTATTAATGTGTGAGTGTGTATGATTTTTTTTTTTGTAAAAAATATTTGCTGGTTGCTTTAGTTTCAATGTGTGGGTAGCATACTGGTGCTGCTTATACAGTTCAACCATCACCACCATCATCATCATCATATTCAGCTGACTGGGTAAGTGATGCTTGAAACTATTTTTAAAACTGCTGCTGTTGTTGCATCTGCTGGTAGTGTATTGTTGTATATTCCAGTCTGTTGGTTTTATTTACACACACATACACAAATGTAAAGTTGTTCATGCATGCATACACAGCAACACTGAGTTGCTGTTACATTTTTCAACGATTTTATGACGTCCATTCTTTTACTCTCTCAGTCACTCTCTCTCTCTCTCTTTCTCTCTCTCTCTCTCTCTCCTTCTTTCTATACTTTCTGTCAAACTGGGAGTTGGGAGCTATGTGGTGTTTAAGGAGGCTTTAGTTGCATAAAATGGTTGGAAGCATGATTGTTGGTCTCAGTTGGTATGAAGTTCGCTGTTCGCTGTTCGTTTATTTGTCTTTCGTTCAGTACGTTTATGTACATATTGTATGTATGGATAAAAAACACATGTGTTAGACAGAGCCAGAGAGTATATGTGAGTCCTTAAAATAGGTCAACTTAAATTTCTGTTTTAAATTCAAACACTTTAAAATTTCAATCAATGTTTTACAGATAATTTTGGAAATATTGTTGGATTTTGATTGAAAATAAATTTTTAAAGTTGAAAGCGAGCATTTGATTGCCGAATTCGATATTAATTGCGGTATCACAATGGGCCTAAACGCTCGCCTAAGTGGGTCTTGGTCATTCAAGGAAGCTGTGCCAACTAGCCTAAGTGATTATGCTAAATAAAGTCCTTAATTTCATGTAATATCAGGGCATTACTTATTAATACACCCGTTAAATGGCTTTAGTGGTCATTATGTTGAAATTACTTTGGAATATTAGCTTAGCTATCGTGTAGAAGGGGGACCCATTCTAAAATATTTGCTTGCAGAACGCACCACGATATTTCACATTATCTGACAAGAGTTAGGCCAAGAACAATTTCCGCTCACTGAATGCGGCTTTGTTGACATGAATTCGTTTAAGGAAACTAACTTGACCCGTTTCTATAACAAGATCTTAATGGGAAGCGTTATCTACGTCACCATAATCATTACCATCACCATTAACAATGCGATTGGCAAAGCTATTGTCTCTGTTTATCTGTCATTATTAATAATATGACGACGACAGTGCGTTTCTTTTTTCTTCTGACAACATCTATTGAATGAGCGCAACACAAAGTTGCATAATAAAGTGCTGTCATGTGTCTGGGTGTGTATATGTGTGCGTGGGAATGAATAGTCATGTTTCCGTTAGTGGTGTTAACATTATAAAGGCTTAAAACGAACACACATTCAAACACACACTAAAACCGAATGCATTGCAGACTTTGCAAAACCAATGCAACAGTCGAATAGCCAAACATCCAGATTTTATGTCAGACACTCTCTATATACGAACGTACGTACATACATATAACAGAGTGTATTTGTATGTATGTATAGGTGGCATAAAACTAAATCAGTCGGCTTAGACCATTTGCATTCTCAGTTAGCAGACGATTGCCGTAGAGTGTGAGAATGATGGTGCATGCATGGGGCACTTCGATGTCATAAATTACGAGTGACGACATGCGCGAACACTTTGCAATAGAGACTGATATGGCGGTGGTTACACTGGTGCTAGTGCTGGTGCTGGTGCTGGTGCTGGCAAAAAGACAGTGACATCAATAGCAATGTGTTGGGGCCATAAATGTTATTGCCAACTCTCCTCTACACACCACACTCCGCTAACAGTTGAGAGGGCATAAGCAGACCACGACGAAAATAAAAATGTAGGGTCTGTTGTTGTAATTTTTTCTTTTTTGTTTTCTTTTAAATTTTTTATTTTCTTTCTCAATTTTCTGCTTCAGTTGCATGATTGTGCTGTCGCCGGTCGATCAATGCTAAAATATGCCGAAAAAGTTTGACAGTTTTTTCTCTCTCTCAATTTATATGCTTTTCTTTTTGAGTGTGTGTGTGTGTGTGTGTGTGTGTGTGTGTGTGTTTTCGTAAGAAATCTAAAACCGGAAGGCGGTTTAACTTGCCATTTTGGTTGTGGCAAAAACTAAAATAAAAAATACGTTAATCTGCCATAAAATTTTTATTTAAAAATCTTTTAAATTAAAAATGCCTTCAAAAATTAGCAAAAAAAAAAACGATTTAAGAATGCAAGTACAAATATTTTAACAAAAAATTATGGGAATAAGTATAATCATTCCTTCAGAGAACTGAGAGAACATCGAACGAGTGAGTAACATTTTTGAAAAATATTCATCATACATCCCCTATGAGCTGATAAATGAACGATTGATACAATCTTAATGAATTAAAATTTTTAAGATTTTATAGAGTCTTACTTCACTTACTTAATTGACCATTACAACGATTAAAAGACAGATTTTTTGAGAAACTTTTATTGGCTCTCTGATTTTAACCAGAAGACTGCTGTGAGATTTTTGGCTTGTTTGTATGCGAAGCTTTTGAAGTCCCCGTAGTCTAGTGGCTAGTGTGTTGG
>QOCX01000037.1:649638-686526 GCA_005959815.1 Sarcophaga bullata | reverse complement strand
AGGCCTGGGTTTGTATCCCCGGTCAGACATCAAAAACGAAATATGAAAAAAATATTTCTTCGGCGACTTCCTCTCAGCAGATTTCTGGCAAAAACTCTGAGAGTAAATAAAATTGCCATGAAAAGTTTCTCAAAAAAATCTGTCGTTCGTAGTCGACTTTAAACTGAAGGTCCCGCCATTCATGTATAAAATTATCACACACAACATAAGTGGTGTGAGAAACTAGGCCGTAATCCTGACTGAAGGGTTGTAATGGCCAATTATGTATGTATTATGTAAGTAAGTGAGTTAATCTTTACTCGTAAAAGATTTGACGCTGTTAGATCTTTTTTGTTTAGTTCGGTCAAATAGTGTGTCAACGCGGATAGCCATCTAACGTTGATGCATTTGCATAACCAAAATTCATCATATTATTGCTGCGACCACCGCCTGTTACTAATACATTCATTTGAATGGCATTCTATTTTGTACCTAATGTCTGGCAAGATTCAAACATTATAAACAAATGAATAACCAGAGGCAGAATGCCAAACTTGTACATATTTTAAGTACTTTTTATTTGTTCTCTATGGCGTATAAGTATCGTGTGATTTCAATGGAAAAATATTACTCATACGCAGTGTGGTGAAACTTAACAGAACAGAAATTTTATGAGAAACGCTGTTAAAAAAGTTTTGCTTTGCTTGTGTTTAAAATTATTTTAAATCAGAAATAATTGAGAGAACAATATTGCCCAGTGATAATATTAAAAACAGTTAAACACCGTTAAACAATACGACAACAAAGTAAATAAAAAAAAAATTCAACGAAAATCATGAAAATACTTGCAGTTGATGTCAGCTATTTCCAGTTTTCTCAATTATTATGTACAAACAGAAGCATGATTGATAAAAAAAAAATAATAACAGAAAAACAGATTACGGGAGAAAAAAGAAATTATGAAAACAAAAACCGACATGGAGGACAGGAGGACACCAACATTACATTCAATAAACAATTAACACACGATGACTGTGAAGCAGTAAAATAAATGATGCCACAGAAAACAACCGCAACAACGTATGCAAATAACAAATAAAGTACACACATACTCTTACATTCCTACCGTATACGAATTAAAACGATCATCATTGTCGGCCATAGATAAATGAGTGAAAGGCCGCTTACCTTTAAGAGATTTATGTGTGTGTGTTTAATTGTGTTGATTTTTGCATGCAGGCTGTGTTATCATGTTTATTTCGTATATTTTAAACGAAAGACATTCTTTTTTTTATAATAAAAGAAAAATAACGGGTTAACACACTCACACTGACTGTCTTTTACAAGCCTGCATGTATTGTTGCCTTTTTGAAGAGAGTTTTTAAGGTATTTGCAAACAGTTTTGAGAAATATTTCAGGAAGTTTTGAACTTTTTGAATATTATTCTTCTGGTTCTAAGCTGATTTCTGGATCTAAGCCGATTTCTGGTTCTAAGCCGATTTAATTCCTTGTACTATTAAGCTTAATTAATATGAAAATTTTAATTTTTGTTTATTATGCAAGCACAATTTGCTCTTCACTGTATTGTATTGAACGGACAATAACAAACCAAAACAACATGGCCATACACAGGCACATACACGCACCACATAGAAATGTTTTTATTGCCGTTATTTTGTATTGTTTTGTTTCGTTTTTATTATTACTTTTTGTTGTATTGCTCTCATCCTTCTGAAGGCCATTCAACGAACTTTTTCTGTTTTTCTATCAAACTCTACCGCTCTCTTCATGCTTTACACTCAAATTTCCTTTCTTTTTTTTACAATATTTTGGAGCATAAACAAGAATTTCTGTTACAAAAAAAAAAAAAAGAGAAAAGGGAACAACAAAAAGAAAAACCAAGAGAAAAAATGTATGCCAGCAACTCTCATTGTGAATTCACTCACACACAATGAATAAATGAAGAATATAAAGCAACAATAACAACAACAACAAACAATTAACCATTATGCTCTCACACTCATACTTGATGTACTTACTCACGGAAAACTAACTGGAAATATAAAAATGGTTGGCGTTGATGGTGGTTTTGCTATTTTACTAAATACGCACACACACACACACACACTTCTATACACTGTATATGAGCATAATACAATAATATTGAGTTGGTTTGGGTAGTGTATGGAAGTGAGTTTTATTTTTAAGTTTTCGAAGTGGACTCTGAAATAAATTTATACTCACCACTCGACCCGACTTTTTACCAACACAGCAGCAATAACAATAATAATAATAACGGTAACTTTTTGGTATGCTTGTATGTAAATGTGTAGTGTGCCTTATTAAAACGTAGTATTGGGCAGCAGTAAGTAGAATTTGGTATAGCTGGCCAGCTTGTATTCCTAGTCTCTTTTTGCTTTCATGCATGCATTGTTTGCCTTACTATTGTTGTTTGTATAGCTGCTGCTGTTTGCTTTGTATATCATGTCTATGTGTATACTTTTATTGTGTTTATGACAATGCTAATAATGATGTTTTCATCCGTTGAAAACAATAATGATAAAGAGATGACGACGTCAACGCTCACAACGATGATGATGATGATGATGATGATGATGAAGGCCCATCAAGGACACTGACTGCCATCAACATTCTCACTCGTTTGTATACATGCTATGCCATGTACGTGTATTTGTGTTTGTTTTTTATTAAAGCAACGAAAAAAAAACAACAACAATGTTTTGTTAGTATTTTATTGTTTTTTTTTTGTTTTTGCTTTTGTTTGCGTGCCAGCCAGAGTCTGTTAAAAGAGAGTATATTTGTGTGTATGTGTGTGTGTGTATGTGTATAATATTTTTCTCTTTCTTTTTTCTCTTGTTTTTTGTTTTTGTTTGTATATGTTGTGTTGGTTGTTATTACAAGTCCATTTGCCTACAGCCAAATTTGAGACATTTTAAGGACATATTCATTGATTTTCTTGTTTTTTTTTCTCTCTCTCTCTCCCTGTCTTTCTCTTTCTCTTGTTTTTCTGTATTGTTTTTAACACAAACAGGCGTTTTTATTTAAAGAGAATGAAAGAGAAAGAAAGAGAGAGGGAGACACGACTGCAGAGAAGAGGGATTTAGTTGTTATTAAATGCTTACACGTGCCGTTATGTTTCTCTGTTTAGACTGTATGTGTCTATAAAATTAGGAAATGAACTTTAACACTTACTTGAACTTACACACACACACACACATACACACATACAATACAATAAAATAACATACAAATGTATGCATACAGGCATGTACCTAAGCATTAGCAAAATGTACAACCGGAAAAGGGAAATCAAAAGCCCAGACATTTTTAAACTAAGAGAGAGAGAGAGAGGGAGAGAGAGAGAGAGAGAGAGAGGATAAGTAGAGGTTTTTTTGTCACCATAACTAATGCTTGCAGTTAAATAAAGTGATAATTAAAGCGATAATCTTGCAAAAGATAACATTTTTATTTTCTTCAGCGATTTCCTCTCAGTAGTGTTCTGTCAAAAACTCTGAGAGTTGAAAAATTGCCATGAAAAGTTTATCACAAGAAATCTGTCGTTCGTAGTCAACATCAACACACAACATGGGGGAATTGAGAAGGTATGATTGTAAATCGGATTGAAGGATTATAAGTTAATTGAGTAAGTATTAAATTCCTTCGATTTTGGTTTTCCATTTACTGTTTCTGTGAATATTTCCTTTTCTTTTTTTAACCAATTTTGTAAAACCTTAACCTTCATGCGCCAAAAGCCTACATTAAATTGCATGAGTTCCCAAGCAAAAAAAAACATTTAAAAATAATTAAAATGACTTTTACTGCTCTACGCTTGGCTTTTAATTAAAATACTGACAGAATTTTTAATTTATTTTCTTTATTTTTGTTGTTGTAATAGTTGTTGTCGTTGTCAATAACACAGACTTACATTTCTATGGTTAAAAAGCGGCAATCTCAATCTCTAATTGTTGGGACTTCAATTACAAATTGAGCGGCTGTAAATTAATGCTGACTATGTGACTGCATTGACAGACACAAAACCGACACTGATTATGATGTACAACCTGGATAACAACACAACAACAACAACAACAAATAGAAGTCCTACTAAAGATACAAACAAAAACAACAGCTAGAAATAACAACAAATTATTTTAACATTGATCTTTATCGACAAAAACAAAAAAAACGAAGAAAAATAAAATGCCACAGGAAATAATGTGTCACTTTTAATGAACTTCACTTTGGTAAAGAGCGAGAGAGAACAAAAAAAAAATATTCAAAAACAAAAAACTACATGATCACTAACAATTACAACAAAAAATAACAAAAAGTAATTTCGAACATCCATGGCAGCAAACAATATTTGTAAGCAATTGTTGAATCTCTGTTGTTGATCTAAAGATCACAAGCTTTTAAACGATGAATGGCTGGCTGGCCTCTGCGTTTGTCTCCCTCTCTCTCTCTCCACTTGCTGGAAGTGTCTGTGAGTCTGTCTGTTTGCAAAAATCTAACAAATTGCTTCTTCTACTCAATTTAGGATTTTAAACCAACAGCAACAACAACAACAGCAAGCATAAACACACACAACACTATTGCCAAGTTAGGTGTAATGGCTACTGGCAACATGAGTTGTTAATCCTCATTTTAAAATCAAATGGAATAACAACAACAACAAAATACAGTCAGTTAAACATTAAAACAACATTTGTTTTGTTGTTTCTTTTTTTTTTTTTTTGCTTTAAAACAATAACAACCACAACGGCAACGGCACTTTTTAACTGTGATTAGATAAATTGACTACTTTATACACTCAAAAGAAAAAATCCGTAAAAAAGAATCCAACACAATGCAAATAAATTCCAAAATCTTTGAGTGGGCCGGCTAAAACGGACCAGGGCTAGATAAACTGCATCTAATAAGAGGCGGTACTAAAGGCAAACTACAAAATAAGATTGCTGCAGTGCTTCCAACAACGTGATATCGACATCATGACTTTCAGGGAGAGAAAGAAAAGAAAAGATAACTTAAACTTTGCAATGACATTAGCTGCCATAAGAGAAGAAGAAGAAAGCTGTCAATGAAGACTATATAGCTGTGATAAGAAAGATAGAAAAGGCTGCATGTGAAGATAAATTCGAATTTAAAAACCAAAGACGCAAAATCACATTTTTAGCAGTGAAAGTTTTGATGTAATAACAGAACAAAATTTGTCTTTAACGGGGCAACATTTGCTATTAACAGGCCACTGTTTACTGTTAACAGAAACAGCAGTTTCTGGTCGCGGGTCCATTCACCCGCGTGTACGCAAATGGCGGTCTAGGGGGTTACCTTTCGATCATGGTGGTGGTGATATATTCGGAATAAGTTTTGAATTTGCATTTATCTGCACACACACAGATTTTTACTTGATTTCCATCAAGTTTTATTTTCTCGAGTGTATACGTTGTGCTTGTAATGGTTGGTGTGTGTTGTATATTTTATGTTTAAAGGAAAAACATTTGTTAAAATGTCGAATCATTTGTGCTGTTGTTGTCGTTTTATCCCTCTCTTTTTCCATTACCAACATGAGAAGCTTTACCATATGCCGGTATATCTGTTTAGTTAGATATGCAGGCCCTCCCTTCTTTGCCTTACCTCAGTAAGCAGATGTTAAAAAGAAATTTAGACAATATGCCGCCGCCATCGCCACCGCCGCCATGTGCTACCACTGCCGTCTATAAAAGTTTAACCCAGTCGGCCTTCATTTGTTGATTTTTTTCTTAGGTTTTTTTCCTATTTCTTTTCGCGTGTTCTTCTCTATTGCTGCTGTTGTTTTTTTTTGTTAATTTTCTTTATGACTGCGTTTTAAAGGTGCTTGACTGCAGAGATACGTTTCCAGGCCTTTTGATGGTTGATTAAAGCTTAACATATCGAAATAAATTGTTGCGCTAGTTCTTTTTGTTGTTGTTTTTGTTGTTGTTGTTGGTGTCTCTAGTCAACATGTAGAAACAATTTATGATTGTGCAATACACGACCTACTCCCATACATACATTGGTTTGGTGCCATCACTGTGTCTTCAACTTCACTATACAGCAGAGCCAATTACATTTCTTTACAACAACATAGGGCCCCATGTACAGTTCCATGACCATCATACTACAACACGTTTTACGTTGCTTACAAAAACTGCCATTATACAGAAGGAGTATTAAACAATAACAACAACAAATAGCATAACATACGTAAATAAATATTTACAACATCATTTGGCTACCGACAAGACAAGACAACATGAAACATTGTCTACAGAACAACGCCACCACCACCAACCATCATCACCGTCATCTCTACCTTGTGGTCAAAGAAATCAAATAAAAACATGAATTCAGCATTTGGCGGCTGTAAACTTTGTTTTTCTTTTCTTTTTTTTTTTCTTTTTTTGCTTTGCTTTGTTGGTTGTAATTGCCATTGTTATCATCATTATCAAACTGGCGACTGACTTACAACTCCCAACTCTGGCTTCATCACTTTAAAGATCGTTATCCCCTGCATGAGTATGATCAGCGTCATCATTATTACCGGGGATTTCAATAACAAACTGACACTTTACAACACTATTTTCATTTTTTTTTCTTCTTTATTTTTGGTTTTTTTGTTTTTGTTTGTTTGTATTTTTGTTAAAACCCTCATCATAATCATTAGCAACAGCCACAGTCACAGCCACTGCAACAGCATCAAATTCAACTTCAATTTCAGTCATGATCAGCAACAAATAACATGAAATCGGTCTCTTTAATGTTTTTCATCTGCCTTCTCTTGTTGTTTTCTGTTGTTGAAATTGGTGTTGGCGTTTGATAATGTTGGCTCTGAAGGTTCTCTTCACAAACATACACACGCTATTATAAATAGAGTTGATGGAGATGCAAGGAATTTGAATACTTAGGCCACAATCAACCTGAACTTAGATTAGAGAAAATATTGAGAGTTTAATCACGTGATTAAATACTCATCTAGGGCTCGTTATGCCTTGTTAGTCCTTTAGCGTTTAAATAACATGCGTGTGCTGCTCATCTAATGCAAGAGTAAATATAGAGTGTCTAGTCACCTCATTTACAGCTGCCCCGTATTTTCTATACCGGTTGGGTGAAGTGTAGACTACATTCACAGCCTTCAAAGCTGGTACACTGCCTTCGTTAGTACCTTAACCAGCAAATAATTCGCCCGCAATAGACACTGCATGATGTCCCAGACTGAAACATATTCCCCACTACCTGCCAGCAACTCTCGTTCCCACTAAAATGTCGAATTATGATGCTGAAGTGCTTTAAAGTCCAGGAATTATCCGCGTAGACACGACATATGATATAGACTTACAAACCGAAGGCTAATGCCATCAAATGCCATGATCTTAGTAGCCAATTGATGTCTACTTTTTCGGGGTACTTCCTCCAGAATAAAGTCAAATTCAATTGTATCGCATATTGCCTTGCCCAGTTTTTTCTTTAAATTTTTCAAAATCGAATGCCTTTTTTCATTTCATCAATCAAAACTTTAACAACAAATTGCTTTCAATAGAAACAAAACAACAAAAAAAGTGGAAAAAGTTTTAAATTTTTGGTATTAATTATCACTGACTGTCTGACTGTCACATCATACGCTTCAATATTTTCTGGGGAATTTTCCTACACAACCGGAATTCAGCTTTAAAAACACGCAACGAACGACTCATGCTTTAAATTTAACTTATTTTTGTTGTTGTTTTTGCAAGCAAAAGAAAACCGAATTAAAATTTTCGATAAATTTTCCAAACATGGAAAATCCTCAAACCAAAAAACAGAAAAATCATCATGAAAATATTCAATTTAATGTTGGTTTATTCAGTTCGTTTGTCTGTTTGTTTGATTGTTTGCTTGAATTTAAGACCCAATTTTTGTGCACTGTCATGTCTGTCACTAATGCCAAACACGCGCCATGATACACACACACAGAAACACGATAAACAGTATTGAGCAGCAACAAAAATTCCAAAAAAAAAAAACAAAAAAAAACGACAACAACAAGAAAAGAAGAAAAAACAGTTTTCCGACATTAAATTGTTTGAAAATAAAACAGAAACACACACAGCCACAGCCACAGAAACAGCAACACACACCAGCCAACCAACTAACTCTAAAACTGCCTGCCTGATGTTATGCTTTAGAAAATATTTTTCTGTGTTAAGAGAGAAGTGAACAAGTGTGAGAGCGTCTGTGTGTGCGGAAAATAAAAGAAACAGCATGAGTGTGGGTGGCATGAACTCACAAAATAAACACAATAAAAAAAAACAACAAAAAAAAAAAACAAAAAACAACATAATCATGTCGGCAAATATAAACGAAGATAACCGAAAAAAACTCATTATATTCTCAATAAGTCTGTATTAGTAAATGTCTGTTAAGGCACATTAAACACATGCATTCATACGAACACACGCTCACATACTCCTTATATAACTATTTACTACGAGAGACCATGTTTATATTTTTCTTTTTAATGCTTACTTTCTCTCACCGTGTGTATATGAACATTTAAAAGCAAAGTGATAGAGATGGAGCGAGAGAGAGAGAGATAGAGAGAGAGAGAGAGAGAGACAAGAGAGTTTATATAATAATTTTTGCTTATAAATGTTTGTTGATTTGTAAATAAAAATATTTGCGTGAGTGTGATTCTAACTGTGGGTGTGTTTGACTGTCTAATGGTTTGCGTAGTGGTCTCTTGTAATATTTTACAAACAAAACAACCTTAAAAGAAAAACGACATCGACGTCTTTGTAGTACCCAAAAAAAAAAAAAAAAAAAAAAAAAAACGAAAGAAAAAAACACGAGTTTACGCAGACAGGCAGACAGCCAGTAGTTGAGGCACCATAATAACATACAGTGTGACAGTAAATAATTCAAACGGATCCCCAACTGGCAAGCAAAAGTAAAAACCTTGAAAGCATGGGAATAAACGCAGTTAACACAGTTCACTTCTGGACCAATCCTGAGAAATACTTTGCTTTTTGCCACAACAGAAACAGACGCAAATAGCTGACTAGCTACAGCGAAGAGACGACATGCAGACGTTTGTTAAGAAAGATAGAGACGCTTAGAAATGTTCTAATGAATCAAGCAGAGCCCGACTAAAGAACTTGAAGGTGCATGACTTAGCGCTCTAATCCTACAAAAGATGCATAGACTAGAAGGCAGCCAGATAAGGTATCGCGTTTATATTGAGTCACTGCCGCTTATGTACAAAATTAACACACACAACGTGAGTGATGTGCGAAGCTAGGTTGCAATTCTGACTGAAAGGGTTTTAATCACCAATTAACTAAGGGAATAAGACATCCATGTGAAGTCTATTTGTCGGTGTCAAAAGCTTCTTTCATTTCGAGGAAATTGAAAAAAGTTCTAACTGTTAATGAATTGGTGTATTGACAGTTAACTTCCTAACAGGCAAGCATCAAAACGGACGCACAAGTATTAGCATTTCTATCTTTGTTGTACCTAACCTTACTTAATTCTAAAATGTTAATGCCAATGTAGGGCTATCATAACTTTCTCTATTTTTTTCTTTCCTAACATCTATCACTAACCTCTTATTCTCACTCTTTGTTTGAGTGTTTATGTGTGTACGTGTGTGTGTGTATCAAATGATTAGATAAAGAGAAAAATAAAAATAAAAGGAAAACAAATTACACAGCAAAACAGACAAGAAAATTGGGTTGCCAGTAAATTGTTGCTATTATTGTTTTTGTTATTGTTGCTGATGTTGTTTAAAAACCACCCCATAAAAGTTGTGTCTGGTTTGCTAAGGCTGGCGCTTACGAATTTAGATTTCAGCCGCCACACAACCACAACCTACAGCAACAAAGAAACTTTTAATATTTCTTATACTCTTAAACGAATTACTTTAAATTGTTGTTGTTGCTATTTTGTTTTTCTTCATTACACACACACACACACACACACTCTCTCTCTCTCTCTCTCTCTCGCTTGCTTTGTCTCCGGTGGCGTTGTTTCTTCGCATAACATTAGTTTCGGCACGTCGTCCTTTGGTAAATGTTCGTTCGTTTGTACGTTTGTTCGTTTATTCGCCAGCCAGCCTTATTGTGTGTTCATTTCAAGTAAAACTTTATTCTCTTCGTATATACTTTTTCCCGTTTTTTTTTTATTGTTGTTGTTACTGTGTGTGCGAACTTGTAACAACTGCCGGGTATTTTCTTTTTTTTTATTTCATTTTATTCCGTCTTAAAAATCGTTTTTAACAACAACAAAAAAAAAAAGTTTCTCGCTACGAAATTTTATCATAACGTGTGTGTGTGTATGTGTAAGTACACAAGACAGTTGGCTAGAGCGAAATAGATAGAGAGAGAGAGAGAGAGAGAGAGGAAACCTATAAAACTTTTTCCAAGTCAGTTCTTAACGAGTCTTTTTGTCTCAAGGGTGATTATTTTCAACTTGCTTTTGTTGTGGTTGTTGTTGTCGTTAAAGTTATATGTTATGCAAGAAGAAGAAAATTGTGAGTGAGTGTATGTATGTGTAAGTTTGCAAAAGAATTATTTCATTGATGATAAATTCAATTTAAGTGCGGAATATTAAGATGCCCCCCCCTGTAATAAATGATGTGGTTACGACGCACGGCAGTTATAAGTGCATTAATTGGAGCATTAATTGAAGCATTGATGCAGCATTGAATTGCATTGCAAAAGTGCAGTTGAAAACCATGTTTAAAATGCTATAAAGACGAATTAAATGATCGTTTTCTCTTTTCCATTCCCTGCTGTAAGCTTAGCGCAGTTAACGGTGTTATTACTGGACATATTATGCTGGTTACTAATGCGAAACACTTTAGCCTTGAGCATAAAGGCCAAAGAGATCTACGGGACGAACTCCTGCAGCTCTAACGGCATCAAATTGTTTACAGTTCTGTACATGCCCCGCATTATATTCTAAAAGAAGGCAGTACATGGGTTTCTACCTTGGGGATACTGTACTAATACGTCAAGGATTTAATTGGGCAGTGCAAATGGCTTCATCTCAAGCTTGGGATGGTGTTAGTTTTAGGCGAAAATTGAAAAACTTTGGTAACACAATGGGCTTACACGTGGTTTAGGTATAGATTGTATGGAGGGGACACGAAGGAGTTGCTTTTAAAATGGCAACGTGTTACTGCCACTTTCCAATTTCCAGCAAACCTATGAATAAGTGAGCTTTTCCTAACACTTGTGGCTCAAGCGTTTTAAAAGTTAAGTCTGTTAAGTTTGTGATTTTCTTAAGGGACAGGGACAGTTTCTATACGATTTCATAGTTTTATTTCTATTGCATTCCTAGAGGGCTGTGTGTGTGTATGCGTGTATGCGTTTGTTATTTTCTTCTGCTTTCCGTTTTATAAAGTTGAAGTCCATATTTCTTGTTTTTTTTTGTTTTCATTTGTTTTTGTGTCACTCATTTCCAGACTCTGTTTATAAAGACATGGACGGAAAGCAATGTTTTGTTGTTGTTGTTGTTGTTTTCTTATTTGCCTGTGTCCTTTCTCTATGTTTTCACATTTTTTTTCTTAGTTTCTTTTACTATAAAAACTGTGTGTGTATGAGAGAGAGAGAGAGAGAGAAGGAGAGAGAGAGAGAGAGAGAGAGAGAGAAAGGGAGTGAGTTGTTTTCTCTTTTTGCATGCTTGAGTGTGACTGTGGCTCTGTGGGTAATTTTATTGATTTTTCTTTTACCACCCAAAACCTTTAAAGCGAAACACACAGCACAAGGAAAAGCGGCAGGGAAAGAGGCGAACAAAAAGAAATACGGAAACGGAACAGATGAATGGACAAATAAAACCAGAGACAACACTAAACTAAGCAAGCAGCGTTGGGTGCTCAACAGAGAGGCTGACAGTCACATACTCTCACACACACACACACAGCATCCCCTTTTTGTTTTTGTTTTCGTTTTTCTCAGTGTTGCTATGAAACTGCCACTAACCAAGCGTTATTTCTTCTTCCTTTTCTTTTTTTTTTCTTGTTCCAAGAATTTCATTTCGTCCGGTTTTGTTTTTTTTTTTTTTTTACGACAATCAATGAATGAAGAATGACGAACGAATGGACAGACACACAAACGGACGTAATGTTTGTTTTTATATCACATCAGCTTAACTGACAGTGTCTGTCAGTTTTAGTTGTGCAAATAATCAACAAATAAAACTGGGCGGCAGCAAAGGAGGATGGATTACTGCTTTGCTGGTCTTGCTAAGTGACCGAATAGTTGAGAGTGTATGTGGTGTGACTAAAGTGGTGGTGGTTGGCTGGTTGCTACTGGCTTGGAAAACTGCTGGAATTCTTTTTTTACGACTATTTTTAATTGGTTTTTTGTTTAATTTTTGTTTTTTTTTTTGTTTTATTTCGCTTAAATTTTTCATAGAAATCTAAAGAAAATTTAAACAAAATTTCATCATTTTATTCGAAATTCACAGTTTTCACCATTAACAACGAGAGGACCCTCGTGGCTGTGGGCTAAAATAGTTATTTTGCTGCCTGGCATCATTCGTGTAAGGCAAAAGAAACGTTTTTTTTTTTTAATTTTATCTGTCAAACGGGAGGGGATTGTTGTCGCAATAGTTATCAACGACACGTATATCAACACTGTCTGTCTGTCTGTCTGTCAGTCAGTCACTTGTTCAGAACGAAAATCCAGCATTGATTTGGATTTTATTTCGACAGTTTTTTTTCGGTGTTTTTTTTTTCTTCAACTTTTTGGTCGTGGTCCACACACACTGTCAACGTTTGTCATGTTTTGCATACAGTCAACACACATATTCTTCTACACACATAAACGAATATTTTAACCCTCCATGGATATGCTATTTTTTTGCCATTAAAAAAATTTTTTTTTAGGAAAGTTTTTTGGTTTCCTTACTGGTTTGGTTTCTTCCCAAGCCTTAGTTTTGAATCGAAAATAAAATGTTTCTGTAAAATATTTTAGGTTTCTTGGGGGGAATTAAGAATTAAAAAAAGAATAAAATTTTTTTTTTTTCTAAAAATTTAAAAACAAAATCGATTTTAAATTTAAATTTCTAAAGCTAAACGTCACAATGAAGTGAGAACCCTAGAATGTGAAGATCTGACGATAGTCTTTCACGTCATACGTCCACTTTCAGAGTGTGGATTTAGGCAGAGTGTGGGTAGAGGATTATCGTATTCCTCATTTCACAAAGAAAGTTAAATAAAATGCTTAAAGCCATGATTTGGTTGAAGCTCTTATTGTATTATAATGCACGGACTTTGCCAGTTTGCCAGATTGACAGAAGGTGTTGACCATTTTAAGGAATTTTCGAATATTTTTTTAGCAAATTTCAGACGGTTTCTTGGCGCTGATATTGTGTTTTCTCGCAGATAGTCTGAATGATTATAAGACGTGGTGCCATAGTTCAAACGCTAAAACATTTCTTATGGCAATTTTCTCTCAGCATTTTTCAGGCAAGAACTCAGAGAATTAAGAAAAAAAAAGTTTGTCGTTCACAGTCGGATTTCAACTATAGGTCCCGCCGCTCATGGATAAAACGAATAAAAAAAAACGTGTGTGGTGTGAGATGCTAGTTTGTAACCCTGAGTAAAGGGTTGTAATTACCATATTAAGTAAGTAAGTATTAATTGGGACTGGCACATCGTTGAATAAATTAAAATATGTAGTAATAGAATGTTTTTAAAGTTAATAGGTCTAATATCACAGATTCTAGAATGACAGGGTTGCCATTTTATTTGAAACAATGTCCTCGTGCATTGTAAAATTAAGTGTAGTGGTGGGAAACTTAACTCATTGCGTTCATATCTCAAGAAGTTTACTAACTGTGGCCCTGTCCTTTCATGTCATCCTTTCCTAAGAACTCCGATCGAGAGTCTCTCTGATTATTAAAGAGAAATTCAATTCTCTTAGTTTTTCAAATTCGGAAAAAAATGAAAATTTTTTCCGATACTTCAAGATTCCAAGCTGTAGAGCTTATTATTACTAATAATATACGATTTATGCTTTTGTCCTCAATCTACATAAGGTATCCCTATAATGTCTGTTCCAATACTGTTATCCTGAAAAACTTGTTCGAAGTCTTGATTGCAAAAAAAATAAAATTTTTTTATTCATAAAATAAAGAAAAATTTCGTAACAATACCTTGCAACCTGAAGTTTAAGTAGATCCATGTTCAATACGTACATACCTGGAAATAGAAAAAAATNNNATTTTGTTTTAATACTCGTTGCTGTACAATGTAGTTTAAAATTTTCAAAAAATCAAACAAATTTTATAAATTTTTCACGAAAAAAGAAAAAAGCCTCTAGAAACTCATGAAAATATATTTTAAAAGATGCTGATAATGCTGCAATAAATGCCATTGCCTGAGTAAATTTTAAAATTCTTTTGAAAATCCATCATTGGAAAATAGTTGTTTACATGGAAATTCCTTTAATTTTTTCTATTTTTTATTATTTTTTTTTTTTCATTAATTATTAACGACCCTCTTGATGTGATATTTTTCGCAACATTTTTTTTTTTTTTTTTTTTTGTTGTCTTCTACTACTCACATCACACATTAGCAGCCATAAAACTATCGCCTAAATTGGCGACATATTGTCGTCGCCAATTTGACGCTTCAATTGTGTCGCCAGGCTATATATTCCTACAATGGCAACCGATAACAGCAACACTAACAACAATACCACAATAACCATATCAGCACGGCAACATGACAGCAAAAATGTAAAAGAGCAGCACAACAAAATCATGCTCGTTTATGTAGAAATAATAGCGACAACAACAATAACAATAAGAAAGTAGAAAAACAATTTAAAAGGATAATAAATTTATGCTCTTTCCCGTTCTCTCTCGCTCTCTATCTCTCTCTCTCTCTCTCTCTCTCTCTCTCTCTCGCTTTCTCTGTGTGTATTTTCCCACAAACAGCAACCAGCAATCGTATGATAAACAAGTAACTCAGCATTATTACTCATTCACTTATTGATGATGTATGAAGATGGGGGTTATTTCCCTTATTACATATGGGATTTAAATTTAATTTTAATATCTACAATACCAGGAAGTATGGGGATTTACCTTAGCCATTAAGCCAGATTCACTTGCTCAGTAACGATATTTTTGCATCCATTAACGGACATTTTCTGTGTTTCATAAAGTGACAACAGACCGACATCTTCTTCCAAGGGTTGTCAAGAACAATCTGTTGTTAGTAGGACAGCAAAGATTTCAGGCACCAACCTAATTGCATAAAAGGTTCTAGGCATTATATCTGTGGAACATATATACCCTGCAGGACGAGGCAATGGCCTTAAATCACACTGCAGATCTGTTCTTGAATAAGAGATCTCCAACTACAAGCATTTCTATCCTCTCTCACAGTTAGGCATCGAACACATTTTTTTTTTAAATCTTTTTCATCTATTTTTGTTGTTGATGTTGTTGTTGTTTTTGTCTAGCATTTTGTTGTTATTTGAAAATGTTAATTTATTGTGTTAATTTATTATGTGACACAAGAATTATTGCTGTCTGATTGTGTGTGTGTGTGTGTGTGTGTGTGTGTGTATTTTTAATTATACACGCAGAAAATGAAACGAAAGTGAGTGCAAATTGAAAGGGAAAGAATAGGATAGGGAAGGGTATGACTAATACACAATCACACACAGCAAGAGAAGACCATACATGATCTGATAATTTTTTTAAAGTGCACTTTGGTTCCTTGAGAATGAGTTTTTGCCGCATGACTTCGGAGAAAAAAAAATCGGCAATTTTTTTTCCATATTTCTTTACTGTTGAGATATCTGGACTGGGGCTTGTCACACGGCCTCACATCTAATAAGCTAGCACACTACCTACAAGACTACGGCAACTTCTTTAAAGAAACCTTGGTATGGAAAATGTTCTTCAAGAAAATTGCTGGCAATCATAGTTGGGACTGGTTGCTATAAACATAAACGTGAGGGTAATGTGTCCAAGGAAAAGCGGCATGTGTTGTTGCATCCTTGACAGACTGTCCTAGATACTGTGCATTGACGTTAGACATCAATCAATGCTTTCTTAACACATGACAGAGCTGGAAAGCACAATATGCCATAAATTTCTCTCATGTTGGCACTACCTTGGCTTCCTTTCTTGCATCTAAGTATGAAGGTTATTTGTCTCTTCCTGCCCTAGCTTTACTGTACTTTGAAATTACGGCTTCACTCTTACATTTCCCGGTACTATAGGCTAATTGGCTAAGAAATCTTGATTAAGGAACGTAGCACTAATAAAATCCTTATTTTCTGGCCTAATATTTATGAAAAAACGATATTTTTCCGAAAAAAAAAACACATGACAACACATTTATTGCAACAAATTTGAAATCTACCCCGAGAGCCATGAAATTCCATTACTTCTGAAATCTTTTTCTCTTCTGCTTTAAAAGTTAGGCAAAGGAAAATTTCTTACATTTTGTTTTCTGCTTAAACAACAACAACAACTTGACAAGCATTTCAAAGAAATTCATGAGCAAAAAAAAAAAGCGAAAGAGAGAGAGAGAGAGAGAGAAAAACAACACGGGGCAAAAGAATTTAATGAAAATTAATGGATGCCTGCCTTGCAACATAAATCTTGTTAAAGTGCAACATAAGCAAACAAACAGGCACCAAAAACAGCAGCAGCAGCAGCAACGAATGCAACATAATTGGTGGCATAAACACACACAGATAGAGAGAGTGACACAGAGAGCGAGAGAGAAAAAGGGGAATGATAAAAGAAAGAATACAAGTGCCAAATTTCAAATACATTTCCTAGTTAAAGAAACTTTTCTGATGATTTAAGTTTCGTATCTTAGTTTTAACGAGGCCACAAGTTAGAGTGGAGATTATCTAGGTGTGGTAATAATCTAGTTAATCTAGGTATCAAAACTAAAAATGTTTGTTTACTAAGAGCTATTGAAGCGTAGATTTTGGTGAATTATAAAGCAAAAGATAGATTTTCTCTTAGGCCACAGGAAGAAAATATATCCCGCTTATCGATTTTGAAAGCCGAATGCCTCAAGCAAACCTATGCATGAAATATGAGAATTGTCATTACAACCCTTCTGTCAGTATTACGAGCTAGCTTCCCACACCACTTATATTGTGTGCATTAATTTTATAGATAAGTTGCGGGACTTATAGTTTAAAGTCGACTCCAAACGATAGATTTTTGATAAATCTGCTGAGAGAAAGTCGCTGAAGAAATCAATTTTTTTTTTTCATATTTTGTTTTGATTTCTGACCTCCGGTTTGAACCGCAGCATCACGTCTAATAAGCCAACAGACTGCCTACTAGACTACGGCAACTACAAGGACGCCTATACTCTATCCAATCATTTGCGGAAGTGATAGACTTCATGACATCATCAGACTGTAGCTTTTTTTACGAATTAGTTTTGAATTTTGCTGACAACTTATTACACTACCTTCGTAAATAATAGCAACACCTGCTTATCTATCAATCACAGAAACAATTACTTGGAATTTCAAAAGTTTTTGGCACAACTGGACAGAATAAATCCAATCATTCTTATAAAAAAAAAAAAATAAAAGAAAAAGAAATATAAGCAGAGAATGTAAGAAAATAGAAGACAAAAATGGAAACACAGTGACAGATGGGATAGAAAACAATCACTGTTTTAAGCTCTAAGAGACCACTAAGATGAGAAGAGCTGATGATGGTAAAATACATTTTTTTTTTCAAAGCCATTCACCATTCGAAAAAATGATTTTTTTTTATGTGTGGGTTGTTTATAAGCAATTAATTGAAAAATAAAAATTATTTCTCTCTTTATTTTTGTTTATAAAATTATTAAATTTTTTTTTTTAATTTTTTTAAAAATTTTTTTTTTGCATCAAAAATAAACACAAATTGTATGTCTACCCATACGTCTGGCTGGAACTGACCAGATGGTCTCTCTTTTTTTTTTTTTTTTTTTTTGTAATTTTCTAATCGCACAAGTTGAGTTCATTCATGCCACAAAAAAAAAAAAAAAGATTAAATTGATTAAAAATGAAAAAAAAAAACAATTTAAAATATAAACAAATAAAGTTGATTGACTTTTAATCTGACAGGTTTTCAAATGAGAGAAAAAAAATTTTAAAAACAAACAAAATTATTAGAGATTAAAACTAATTAATGCGGATAAATAATGTCTCTTTAAGACTAATTTGATATACTTTTGAAATAATTTAAAATTTCCAGAAAAAGTGGTCTCAGTGTAGCAAACTATAATACGCATAGCGCTTTGAGCAGATATTGCTCTCCTGTTGCCGATTGAATCAGTATCCAACAATTTGTTTTGAAAGCGGATTTAAACTCTGGATTTACATAGAATAGCATGAGATTTAAACCCAGGGTTTATATAGAATAGCATGGGACATAAACCCAGGGTTTATATAGAATAGCATGAGACATAAACCCAGGGTTTATATAGAATAGCATGGAACATAAACCCAGGGTTTATATAGAATAGCATGAGATTTAAACCCTTGGTTTATATAGAATAGCATGGGAATAGCATTCTGCAATTATTGGAATACATTTGTGAGTCTAACAGACTACTTTTTAATTCCAATTTCAGCAGCAATTTACAATAATTTGTTTTGCAAACGGTACGCAACTCCTGCATTAATCCAATGCACGTTCTCCCTTTCTACGTCAGAACAAAGGGAATATACCCTGACTTCCACAATAGATACAGAGGGGAACCTTAAGTAATCTAATACTAGAAGCCATAAGGAAGCACTATAGAAAATTGCTTAAGAATAGGTCAATATACTCAAAGCTATTATTATTGTTGTTCGGAAGTGCTAGAAGTGCACAGTATCAATATTGGTCCAGTACATGCTACTTTTCCTGCAACACATCACGCTCCATGTTATTATTTATAACCTCCACCTCCATCCAACACTGTCAGCAATTTTGCTAAAGAAAATTTTCCATACCAGGGATTTTATTCCATTAACTTTTTTTGAAGAAGTCACCGTAGTCGACCGTAGTAGTAGGTACAGTGTTAGATTATTAGACGTGTGCGCCCATGGTTCAACAACAAAACAAAGTATGAAAAAAATATTTCGTCGGCGGGTTTCTCTCAACAGACCACTGACAAACAGTCTGAGAGTAAATAGAAAAATGCAATGAAAAGTTTCTTAAAAATCTGTTCCGATAGGCCTCATGAATCCTACAACATGGCTAATTCCAGATATTTTTATAAAACAGAAACAAAACTTAAGTGTCCCTAAAAAGCAGAACCTTTATCATCCTTTATCATCCTCCTACCTAAGTACTCTTTGCCTCTAAACACAACAAATCGTGAAAATAGTCTTTTTCCATCTTTTTTCCCCCTCAAATATCCCCTAAAAATCCCTTTCACAGACACAAATTGCCAACAACGTACGACGAACCAACATGTCAGGTCTGAACCAAAAATATCTCTTGAGGTAATAAATTCACCTCAAGTCATGGCATTTGTTGAGCAACCCGGCGACCAGACATCTTAAATCAAATTAATCACCAGGTTTAAGCAATTGTTGCTTCATTGGTGAAACATTTCTCTTGATTCCCATCAACCCTTACACTCCTTTTAGGCACTGCCACCGATTTAAGGAGAAGAAGAAGCAGAAGAAAATACCGGCAACTCTTCATTGCTTTAAGAATAGCAACCAAAAATTTGCAAATAAATGACACCAACAGAGCTATTAATTAATTACACTCACATACGTTACAATGTAGAAAATTGTGAAAAAAAAAAAAAAAAACAAGAAAAAGTACTTTAAAATGCCAGAAAAAAAGTACAATTCAGAATCTTCCGAGCATCGTCTGTTGTGTTGGAAAATGTACTGCATTTTCAGCAACATGTCATGAAAATCGTATGCAGCGCGTATGTAAGTGTCACATAAATCTGCCGGGGATTTCATTTACCACTTGAAGGAAAGAACCCATAAATTACGGGCCACATTCTAGAGTGCAAAACAAATTTAAATGAGGGGCACAATAATTTTTCAGCAATATTTGTTTTTGACTCTTCAGAGATTTAAAAAAAAAATATTTTGAATTATTTTAAAAGAGTTTTTTACAACAACAGAAAAATCTTAATAAAAAATTCTTTACAAGAGTACTTATTTTGGTACTTTTCCTAAAAGGAATGCTAAAATAATTGTTCAGAGTTTATATAAAACAGCATGAGATTTAAGCCCTGGGCTTATTTGGAATAGCATGAGATTTAAACCCTGGGTTTATACAGAGTAGCATGAAATTTAAATCCGTAGCATGAGATATAAACCCAGGGTTCACAAAGAATAGCATGAGATATAAACCCAGGGTTCATAAAGAATAGCATGAGATATAAACCCAGGGTTTATATAGAATAGCATGAGATATAAACCCAGGGTTTATATAGAATAGCATGAGATATAAAACCCAGGGTTTATATAGAATAGCATGAGATATAAACCCAGGGTTTAATAGAATAGCATGAGATATAAACCCAGGGTTTATATAGAATAGCATATGAGATATAAACCCAGGGTTTATATACGAATAGCATGAGATATAAACCCAGGGTTTATATAGAATAGCATGAGATATAAACCCAGGGTTTATATAGAATAATATGAGATATAAACCCAGGGTTTATATAGAATAATATGAGAATAGTATTATGCAAGTATTGGAATACATTTGTACGTCTAAACGTCGTTAATTTTTAATTCCAATTTCAGTAGCAATTTACAATAACCCACAAACAAAGCAAAAATAAATTAAAGCAAATAAAGTTCATTTTCCATTATCCCAAAAATTAAAAACCAACACCAAACTTTAGCAAAAAGGAAGAGAGGCTCTGCTTCTGCTTTCCCACATTGCTATGCCACAATAGTTGCGGCTGTATTTGGTTAAACATTTAATGGCAATTTATCATGGCATTTAGTATTTAACAGCTGTTCATATGTAGAATACCAATCACAAAAGAAAACAAAAACAAAAAATCCTCTGGTAACGTAAAATAAAAATTATGGTCACATATGAACCATATGACACGTCAGTCGAAGTGTGATTGTCAGTGAATGTAAATCTCTAATGCCTTTTCAACAATTCGAGACACAAATGTACACAACACATCCAAGACCTGAATTTTAGAAATTTTCGATTTTGAATAGCAAATATCTCAACGGCTTATTGGCAACAATTGTTATGAGGCATGACAATTGGACGCATTAAATATTTGCAGTTCATCGTTTTATTGGTTTTTGCGTGGTTTTTTTATTTTCAATACCAATCGTATTCGTTAAGAAAAAGAAAAAAATTGTTAAAAAGGATTATTAGCCACGTCATCATTTATGTGTATAGTCATCATCATTTATGTATAGTAGTGCTAAAGACAAAAACTTGTAGTGTTTATATGTCATGCTATTTTATTAAACATAGGGTTACCAAATCCTGTAGTTCTGTAGAGGTAGAGAAAACACATTATTTTTACAAACATTGCGTTAAGAAAATTAAATTATGCTATTCTACATAACCTCGAGATTTAAAAATGTGCTATTTCATAGACACCTAAGCTTTATAAATCATGACATTCCATGTCAAACCGTGCCATGTTATGCTAATGAACTCTTAATGTTTTATATCCTATGCTATTGCCATTACTTTTGCTATTATTTTGTTTTATTATTCTCATGCTATTCTAAACTTTCTGCTGAGTTACATCATATGCTACTCCTTATTCCATGACTTTTCACATTCTGTAAATTCTCTATGATTATGAGATATGCATTATCTATCTTGTGCTATTTTTTGTGAATCTGACACTATATTTCATCCTATTCTATATGAAGTTTGTAGTATTTAAGTATTCTTTAAAATATTGACTCATAGAGGCTGAATTTTGATTTTTCCTTAAACAATAGCCAACAATTATTCACAGTCTAGTGTATTTTTTTTTAATTCCTTAGCAATCATTCAAATAAACTCTCTCAGTCCAAAGGTAACATACACATTTTTTCTTTAATTTTAAATCGAATTTTTTTTCTTTTTCTGATTGCTATGGCCATGCTTAAGTAGATAGTGTTGAAAGCATAACCAGCTCATATTTTAATAGTAAATAGAAGCAACAATAACGACAACGCCGACAATAATGTCAACAACATTTAATAGCAATTGCATGCATGATTATATGCAAGAGTTGACAGTCAAAACATTTGTACTGCTCTGTTGCTGCATAACTATTTGGGTTTGACTGTAGCAAATATTGCAAAAATGTGTAATAAAATTATACAGAAATACTTCTGTGAGTGTATGTGTGTCTGTGTGTGTGTGTGTGTGTTCTTCAGAAAATATGCATAAAAGTATGCGAAATATTGGCAAATTGGCAAAATAGCAACACTATTTACCATTCGATTTAAATGATGATAATCGTGGTGATAATGATGATGATGATGATGATGATGATGACGTTGACAATGATGAAATATAGCCAAGTGGTAACAACAACAGCAGCAATAATTTTTTATTTGAATATTTAAAAGTCCAAAAAAAAATATTTTTTAAAGACTTTTTGATGACAAACTGGTGTCATTGCTGCAGTTATGATGTGGGGCAGTTCTTTAAAGGAATAAAAACTTTTCAAGAAATGAAGACCAGAGCATAGATCATAGTTCCATCAACTCGACGATCAAGCAATCTGTTTTACAGAATTTCAAGCAGAGATAGCCTTCTTCACTTCATTTCATTGGTCATTACAACTCGCCAAAAAGGAATTTTTTTATTTTTCACTTGGTTCGAGACCTAGGGTTTGAACTACAGCCACATATCTAAAGTGATCGTAGCTAACCTTATTAGTTACATCTGCATATCACACTTTGTTAATCTGTCTATAAATAAGTTTTTTATGAAATCATTCCTTTAAATCACCTTCTTGTTAGACAATACAAGTGAAACCGAGTTTGAGGCGTTGGTTTAACAACTGCTTAACATCGATTTTTGGTCAGCAGTTTCGTTTAATACCTGCATATACAGAAAGATAGCCATGCACACGCTTAAATCGGCTACTGGTTGGCATTAATAAATGAATGCAGATTTTCAAATTTTTCAATTAAAAACCAAACAGAAAAAAAATTCAAATATTTTAAGGCGTAAAGTCAAGTCTAAAAAAAATTTTTTGTTTGCTTTGGCTTTAACGATTTTTGGCAACATGTCAGTGGATTTTTTTTTTTTTTTTTTTTTTTTTTGCCATGCTACTCAGCGCGTATTTTGTATGACAGCATACGTTGTCAATAGTCTGTGGTGGTTACTGGCGTCTATCACAATGGGCACACGTTACTGCTGATGATGGCATAAATGGTGATGACATTGCAAAAGAGTTTCTATTTTTTTTTTCGTTTTTTTCTTCAGCAGAATTTAAAGATTAAGTTGTTCAACATTCTTTACAGATTTCAACACACATTCTTTTTGTATGTTCTTTAGAAAAAAGAAAACTCGAATTTAAAAATCAAAGACCAAAACCCACTTTTTTAGCAGCGCCACTTTTGATGTTAACAAAATAGTAAAATTTCCTATTAACAGATCTCTGTTAAATATTTAACAGAGGCAACAAGTCTAAATTATACCTATGAGTTTTTTGTACATACGCGCCCAGACGTTTTATTGTACTGCCCAGGTCTCCCACATCCTTTCTGGGTTGCTAATCGTTACCAGAAGGAATAATTCTCTGACGGTATTGCTAAATGCTAAGATTCTTCCTTTTGAGATTCATTTATGTTGCTGAGATTCCAAGAATAAATTAATAATAAATTAATAATTCATCCCCCTCCTCACGGGATCTGTATATCGATCCCTGTTCTACAATAAGAGATGTGCGTGAAAATAAAATCGAATTTAAAAACCCAAGACACAAACCCTACTCAAGACTGCTTTAACATGGAAAAATTCCAAAAAATAATTCCAACTTCCTTTTACAAGATGGGAAACCACCCACACATATTTGTTCCACTTATTTGCAGTTACACTGTCGTGTGTTTGGTTTGGGTATTGTGTGTGTTTGTTCATATGAAAAAGACTTTGTTTTCACTTTTCAAATTTATTTGAAAGACTAATACACTAACTGACTGACTAACTGTCGGCCTTCTGACTGTCTAAAAGCCTGATATGCATTCATGCCAACCAGCCAGCCTGATGCCAGCCTTGTGTGCCTTTCCTTAACATGACTGGCTGACAACCAAAGCTTTCTAAGTGTAAGTGTATATGTTTAACTACTCACAACTATGAATATATGTCTCTGTGTGTGTGTGTGTGTAAGTTTTGTTAGTTTCCATGTTGTATGTCATCTAATTTTTTTTTTGTGTTGTTGTTGTTTTGATATGACCATTGTCTGTAGAATTTAGTACGAAACTATTTTTTTGTTGTTGTTGTTGTTTTTTGTTATAATCATTGCTAGTGTTGTTAGAGCTGCTTTGTTGCTGTTGTTGCTATTGCTTTAAATGTTGTACTTGTGCTAAATTTTAGGCATTTTTTGTTGTTGTTCTATTGTCAACAACAAAGACAAAAAAAGAAAAGAAAAATAAAACAAAAACAGAAACCTTTAGAAAAATCATATTCATTATCTAAATCGTCATCATCATCAACCTCATTTTAGTTGTGTAGGATTCCCAGCTCTGTAACCACTAGAGACAGAGAGAGCGTGAGCGAGAGGGCAGAGTGAGAAGAACACAAAGCATTGCTGAGTGTATATTTGTGTGTGTGCTTCTAAGCATACAAATGAATAAATGCGTGTCGAGTAAATTTAATATTTTGCCATGCAAATACTGTCCCTTTCTCTCTTTCTCTCATTCTCTCGGTGTCACTTTCTTTCCCTTGCTGTATTGTGCATCAAGAGAGTCTAAGAACAATGAGAACAAAACATAAAAATTCAAAACTAGGATATCCATTGAATATGATCTAGGTTATGTTTATCAAAGTTTTTTAAACTCATACTCATACTCGTGCATCCACACTCACACTCCCACTCACACTAATGATACAATGATGACGTTGACAACAATAATAATAGCAACAATTATGGCTATAATTGGTAGTCTTTAAAGTATAAACACTGTTAAGCAGACATACCGTGGCTGCACCTATACATGAACAAATTTATTCTGAAATGTTTGGAAAATTTCAATTTTAGAGCAATAATTTGGCAAAGAAGTCTTATCTAGACTTCTATACAAATTTATAAGGCATCTCTATAATGTCTACACCTAGACAAATGACCGGAGAAACCTCAGGGTGCTGTTTAATGCCAACAATGACAATTCTCTTCCATACACTTGATAGGTTTCTTTCTGGGATGCATCAGTGCTCTACATTTTTCCATGATTCATTTTCATTGTTACAGAATCTACATGTTAGTCTCGCAACCTTCCCCATTACGAACAACTGTATCCTGAGTCAGCAGTGGCCTGTCAAAAGGCCGGTTAATAACCTCCGTGGACTCAGAATATCTCATTCTGTGGTGTTGAAAAGCATTTCCCAAAATCATAGAGCCTACTGGTTCTATCTCGGTATCAAATGAGCCTCTCTACGTTCATGAATGCTTTCATCGTTACCAACTTCACTTCAGAGAACTCCTGAACGGATTCCCACTACATCCATTAAAGCTGTCTCTGTAAATCTATTTGCCTTATAAGCGTGTTGCCTTAGATGCAATGGTGCGGTACCCTGTCTAATATCCTACATTCGTATAAGAAAACAGAAAAGATAGCCAGCCATGCTGCAATAGCAACAGCATTAGCAATTCATTTCTATTCTCGTGTGTATGTATGTGTGAGTGTGCGGGTGCATGTGTAAGTGTATTGTCAGTAGTTTTAGTTGTACTTCATAGTGTTTAGTTTTAGTTTTGTAGTAAATTATGTTATCCTAGACTAACGTATGTTGTTTACATACTTCTTCTTCTTCTTCTTCTTACACAAAAACACCTATACAAACACACTGACACACTGATAATGTTCTATGCGAGGAGAGTTGTTTGCTATGAGAGTTACTGGTGATGTATGTTTATCTTTCTCTTTTGAGACCCGCATACATATTAAACAAAACACATGAAATGAAACCGACAGTGCTAGGGATAAGCAATTGAGAAACACACTGTAGTTGTAGATGAATGTGTGGGTGTACGTATGTGTACGTACCTATATGTGTACTAATTTAAGTTGTCATCAAACTGTAGTTTATTTTTTTGTTTTTTTTTTTGTTACTCCGTTATGTTCCTTGCCGACTTGTTTTAGTTCTTTTTTATGTGTGTGTGTGCATGTGTTGTTTGCGTAAACCATACTCGCACAGCATAAAAAAAATAACAAAAAAAAATCAAAGGAGATATATGTATACATGTGTAGGTACAAGTGCGAGAGAGTATATCTTTATAATGCATGTGTTGAATCAGGGTTGTAGTTTGGCATACATTTTGTGGCCTACTTTTTTTTACTTTTAGTTTGTGCATGTATATTTACAGATCTCTCTCTCTCTCTCTTTCTCTCTGTGTGTGTGTGTGTGTATTATTGCAAGCTTTTTTTTCTATCTCGCTTTGCTTTTACTCCACCAACTCTGTGGCTGGCTGTTAGAACAAAGAGACTGTCTTTCTGCCACACAGTCATAATGTTGGTTGGTTTGTCTGTAAGCCGGTTTCTTTTAACAAATTATACCCCAGATAACAACAAAGCGCTGTTGTTGCTGTTATAGTTCTTGTTGGTGCATCGCAGCGTTGACAGTCAACTCTCTCTCTCTCTCTCTCTCTCTCTCTCTCTCTCTGCTGTCTTTAGCTAAATTTTTTTGAACGTATAATGAGGATAATAATTTGGGTCACTTGAAATCCTGATTACAAAGACCGAAATGAGAAGCAAAAAAAAGAAAAAAATTACAGAAGATTTCTATGGAAATTTGTCTGGAAGTGAATAATAAATTTTTGTGCAAGAAAAACACAAATTAAAGTTTTTCGGCCTATATTCTCAACAAAACATACCATTTAGACCGTAATTTATGAGAGTCCTCTAAGTCAACAAATAAACTAACGTGGAAGTAAAAGACAGCAACAAAAAGAAAACCAGAGTTTCATTAAATTCATTTGAATTGCAAAAAACAATTTCAAAAATATTTCCCAAAAAGAAAAAAAAATCGTTTTTCCGATAACACAATAAAAATTCGATAAGTTAAACATGATTGTCTAAAATTTTTTTTCATTCTTAATAGATTTTAAAGATGTTGTTCGTTATCACAATCCTTCCATTGACAGCTTAATTGAAAATTTAAATATTTATCGAATTAGATTTTTTCGATAACTACAAATTTTAAATTTACTCCTATGTTAAGTCATAACAATAAATCAAATATTATTCCTAAGCCAATAAATATTCTTATGAGTTATCGATAACTTATGTTATCAAAAAAATTTCGAATTATAAAGTGTTTAATGTACAAACAATAAAATTTGCTTTAATAATTATCGATAACAGAAACTTATGAGAAGAAATATTCAAAATTAGAAATTTTTAAAATAAAAAATAAATTAATTTAAAAATTTTTTGTTAACATAGGTTATCGATAACAAAAATTTCCATACAATATCGATAATAGATATTTATGACAATAAAGCTTTTAAAACTGGAATTTTAAAACAACAACAAAAAAAATCAATAATAAATTTTTTCGATAACATAAGTTATCGATAACAAAAATTTCCACTAATGTTGCTTCCAAGGCCTAAAATTTGTAGCTGCCTTTCAAGTATCCACACAAAAAAGGTCTTGCGGAGTCATAAAAGCCTTAAAATAAATCACATGGATGGTGTGAAAAGCTCGGTTAGTAAGATTGATTTTAGGTTGATGGTGTTTAAGAATGAAGGCACATAGTTAAGAATATTTAGTGCGAGGGCTGTGTCGAAGCTTGAAGTACATCATGCAAATGTTTGTCATCATTACAAGCCTTTATAAGCCATAGTTTAAGGAGAATTTCATGCGTATTTTGAGTCTGATAGAGTCTCCAATGAAAACTTAAGGGCAACGTCAGAGCAAGAACCTATAATACGAGTAATGCGACAACGAATATTGAAAGTAAAAGACATACGACTGAAACAGACAAGGAAAGCTCAAAAGAGGAAGAGCGGTACATGGTGAATGCAAAAATCCGAGAGCAAGACTACACATGGAGTAGAATAATGAGCAGCTTCATTTTCTTACGAAATGAAATGAACTTTAGCTTCTGTAAGCCACTGTATGCAGACCCACATTACAGTCATCAGCGCGCATAAGAGTTTTTCAAAAAGGGTGGAAAGAACAATAGCAACAAAACAAAACAAAAAAAAAAACCGTTTCCACAACAAAGATATTGAAAAACTAAGAAAAACCCAGTAATTCTAACACAATGAGTTCATAAACTAAAAAAATTACAACAAAAAAAATATTTTTTTCTTTTTTTGCTGTAAATAATTCGAATTTAAAAGAGAACAATAAAATACATGACGTTCTACAACAACAATCAAAAAAAAATTGTTAAAGAACTGAAAAAAATTGTTGTAAAACCGAGTGATTGCTGTCAAGTTTAATGCAAATGCCAGGGTGCAATTCAAAATATGCAACAGCAACTCGAACAGCAACAAAAAAAAAAAATTGTTTTTTTTTTTTTTTGATTTTTTTAAAAAAATCTGCTGCCAACCAACCAACCAGGCAATAATAAGACTGTCACTGCAGTCGTCTAGCAGTCAGTCCGGCAGTCTGTCTTAATACGCTATTAAGTCAAGTCAAAAATAGTTTTTTTTTCTTCTATGAAAATGATAATAATGATGGTGAGGTTTTGCATGACACGCTTGACTGACTGACTGAATGACTCGAGCTATTCTAAGCTCTGTGTGGTATCAAGCGCTCGCTGTGGTGGTGGTGGTGCTGCTGGAACTGTGAACTGGGTTTTGTGCTGGCACACAGGCGCGTTGGCAATGACAATAAAATTTTCTAAATTTATAATCGTAATCGTATATATGTACTACGTATGTATGTGTGCATGTGTGTGAATTTATTTAAATTTGATGTTTTGTTGTTTCCATTCACAGGCACACACACTCAACAGCTTCAACTGTTTCAATTCACATACATTTGCCACATCAGAGACTGAAGAACTAACTTTGCCTCTCTCTTGCATTTTTGTTTGTTCTGTTTGAGTTCAACAAATTTTTTTTTTTTTTTTTGCAAAAATGTGTGTTTATATGTGCGTGTGTGTGTGTGCATGTTTAGATTTTTTTAGTTTAATTTCAAACGTATAAATGATTATTTGTCGCAAATAGCAACAGCAACAGCAATTGCAACAAAAACAGAAACCGAAATAGAAAAAAAAATGCCAACCACACGTGTGGCCTTGTACTACTGCAACTGCTGTGCTGTGCTGTGTTGTGCTATGCCATGCAATGGAAAATATTGAAAATGCAACGATGACGACGACGGTATCTCTGAACCGAACTCAACACAATTCGCTTGACTTGTATGTGCACAGTATTATAGCAGTTGCTGTCGTTGTTGCTGTTGTTATTGTTGGATTCTTTTAAGTTTTTCTATGACAAAAACAAACAAAAAGAAGAAATAAAACTTTAAATGACTTGCATCGCTCATACACACACACACACTATGATCTGTGTGGGTGGGTTTGTTTCTTATGTTTCTGTTTCTGTTGTTGTTGTTGTTGTTTTTGTTCTTGTTCTTTATTAAATATTTAATTTTATTGTTGCTGTATATTAATATTAACGAAAAAAAACAAAACAAAAAACCCATAAAGATTCCTTTAGTCTTTATAACCCCGTAAATGAGTGAAGAGCATAAATTATTCGATAAACACAACAAAAACAAAAAAAAAATAAAAAAAACAAAAGAAAAAATCTACTGGCTGTTGTTATTTTATGATAATCATGTCTTGTTATCGTTACTTTTTCTATAATCTAAGATAATTTTTTATTTTTTTCATTTTGTTTCTTTGACTTTTGCCTTGAAGCTTTATTTTTGCAACACAATCTACAAATGAAGCAGGTACATACACAAACTTGTAAAGTGTAGAGTCAACTTTAAATTAAAATTGATTTTTGGTTATCGCAGAATTGTCTATAACGATCTCTATTATAAAGGCTATGCAGAAAAAAATTGATTTAATAAAATAAATTTTATTGAAATAAAAACAAAAGAAAAATAAATTATCGAAAATATTTTCATAAAAAAAATTCAAGTTATCGGTAGGCATTTCAAAATAAATATTAATTATCGAATATTATTTTACAGAAAATTCAAGTTATCGATAACGTTTTCATAGAAAATTTCAATTACAGAATATTATATCGTAGTAAATTCAAGCAAAAATTAAGAAAATTCAAATTCGATAACCATTTCATAGAAAATTCAAGTTATTAAATATTATTTCATAGAAAATTCAAGTTATCGATAACCAGCTTCTTAGGAAGTACAAGTTACAACTGTTATTTCATAAAAAATTTAAGTTATCGAATATTATATCAAATTCAAATTCGATAACCCTTTCATAGAGTAACCCTTTCATAGAAAATTCAAGTTATTAATATTATTTCATAGAAAATTCAAGTTATCGATAACCAGCTTCATAGGAAGTTCAAGTTACAACTGTTATTTCATAAAAAATTTAAGTTATCGAATATTATATCAAATTCAAATTCGATAACCATTTCATAGAAAATTCAGTTATTAAATATTTATTCATAGAAAATTCAAGTTATCGATAACCAGCTTCATACAACTGTTATTTCATAAAAAATTTAAGTTATCGAATATTATTTCAAATTCAAATTCGATAACCATTTCATAGCAAATTCAAGTTATTAAATATTATTTCATAGAAAATTCAAGTTATCGATAACCAGTTTCATAGGAAATTCAAGTTACAACTTTTATTTCATAAAAAGTTTAAGTTATCGAATATTATTTCATAGAATATTAAAATTATCGACAACCACTTTATAGAAAATGTAAGATATCGAATATTATTTCGCATAAAACTCATGTTACCGATAACTATCTTCATAGAAAATTCAAGTTATCAAATGTTATTTTATAAAAAAAATTTAAGTTGTCGTGTATTATTTCACAGAAATTTCAAGTTATCGATAACCATTTCACAGAAAATTGAGGTTATCAAATACTATGTCATAGAAAATTGAAGATATATTTCATAGACAATTCAAGTTATCAAAAGTCATTTTTTCGATAACCATTTTCAGAGAATATTCAAAATGTCGAACATTATATCGTAAAAAATTAGAAACTTTTTAATAATCGACGAAAGTTCTCTGTTATCTCAATGCTTATTGAAATTATTTCCATACAAATACAATAATTATCGCAAACTGTTGTCATTAATCGACCTTCAAATAATTTTATTATTGAATTTCGCTTCAAATTCGCAACATTTCTCTGCCATTCTGACTTGACTTTCAATACCAAAACTCCCTACATTGTTGTCATTCTATTTTAATTTTTTGTATAAAAACACAAACACACATATACACACGCAAAAAAATATCTTTTATGGTAAAATGAGTTCAAAATCCTTTAGATAATCATAGAAAGAAAAAAAAGGAGGAGAAGAAGATCTCATGTACTTCAAACGGCAACGACAGCAACAACAACAACTGCAGTATAAAAATTTTTAACTTTAGCACGCATCAAAAAATCACCAAGAGAGAGAGAGAGAGTGAGAGAGCTCAAGACAAAAAAAGGAAGAAAAAGAAGAAGAAATAAATTAAAAAACCAAAAAAAAAAAAGATTTTTTTTTTGTCATCTCTCGTTACAAATGAGACAACCAATACGACGCAAAAAAAAAGAAGAAGAAAGAAAGAAAAAAAAACATCATCACAGCCATACAAAGTTGCCATGACATAAGGCGGGTTGGATGTATGATGGCAGTCAAGCAGACAGAGAGACAGCAAGTCGGGCAGACAGACAAATACGTAACACATACGGCGCGGCCATAGAGAAGTAGAATATAAGAACACACGACACCGTGTATAAGAAATAATAGACAGACTGACAGAAGTTTAAGGGTATGAAATCATGTTGGAAAAGGTTAAAAAGAATTATATATACTTTGTTATCGATTACAGTTATCGTGACAATAAAAACCTGCTGTTTGGGCCAATGTATCCTTAAAAAAAAATTTTTTTTTTTTTTGCAAAACTTTTATTTTCACTCCCTTCCTGTAGCTCTACACACTAACCATGTCATTGTAAAGTGTGGCATCCACAGATCCCTACAATTTATAATCCAGATACGAATGCAACAACAACAAACAAGAAGAAAAAACTCATTTCAAATGTGTTTTTTTCTGTTTTTTTTTTCATCCCAAATTCCCTGAAGTTGTATTCAGTTCTGAAATTGTTTTTGTTGCTGTTGTTGTCGTTTGTTTGTTTTTTTTTCTTCCTCTTCCTCTTCTTATTTGTATTCGCATTGTCGGTTGCATGGCTGAGATGTCATATTATGAGGTAAACCCTTATGCAAATTAAAATTTATGTTGCCATGTGCAGTAAAATGTTGTTGATGTTGTTGCTGTTGATGTTGCTGTTGATGTTGCTGTTGATGCAGTTGCTGCATTTAATAATGCTTTTCAATCTCATGTATGCCCCCACAGCCCGCAAATTTTATAACAAAAACACAAAACAAAAAAAACTGATCTTATGCTCCACACTTCGCTTACCTCTCTCATCCAGCATTGACGACGGGAGCACAGTGGATGGGTGTGTGTCTGAGTCACTGTTAAAATATCAAAGTATACGACACAGTGTGATGGTGATAGTGCTGGTGGCAATGGTAGTATTTGTTTAAATAAAAGTGGATTTATGATGTTTTTTTTGTTTTTTGTTTTTGTTTTCGTATTCTTTCCCTTGCAATATTTTTCTATTTTTATTTTATTCTTTGGATTTTTTTTTGTTAAATTTAAGTCATTGTACGTTTGCACAATTTAGCATTGCTTTTTTCTCCCATTTTTTCATTTTTTTTTTTCATTCTTCGTTTTATTACAGCATGATTCCTTGCCTCCCTCTGCTTCTTTGTTTGCATTTGTGTTTGTTGTGCGGCAAGGGATTCTATTTTAAATACGATTCTATATTACGAATAATTTCTCTTCGATATACTATATAAAATAGGCAGTTGGTATAAATATATCGCTTATGAAATCGATAACTTATAAATTTCCATAAAAATATTAATGATTTCACAATATTTCTATAAAAGTTTTTGACCATTTTGACCAAACTTTCTTTCTAACGGTAATTGAACATTTGGAGTTGACTTCAAAGTGCTAATTTCGCCACTCATGGATAAAGTTATCATGCACTAGCCATGTCGCGTAAGAAAATAGTTTGTAATCCTAACTAAATTGTTGTAATGACCAGTCAAGTAAGTAAATTAAGTAATTTTTTAATTTCCGATAACAACATATTTCAATTATATATTGTCGATAACTACAATCTTTTTTTTTGGCTTTTTTTATTAAAAAATATCTACTTATTTTCTTATTTTCAGCCTATGTATATCGATATTTTTGTACCCACAAACAAAATTGACAATTCCGATAAATTATCGTTATGGGCCATCTGTTGCGATTTTGTATTTTACTGCATTTCGTACAAAGAATAACTAAAAATAAGCTTAACAGCCTTCAACTACAACAGTCACTAAAATCGATACAAAGAGATCATGCTCTTACACTAGATCGTACTAGTATGTGTCAATCGTCGGAAAACATGCTACTACGTGTCCCACACGCTATATATTAATCTAAAACATCAATAAAATTTTCGATAACCATAAATGTGACAACAAGAAATTTTTTAAAATTTACAAAAAAAAAAATATCAATAACTACTGTTTTACTATAACTATAAATTTTATAGCTTTATTTTTCGATAACTATAAATTTGCTTTTGTGTAGTTGCTTCGATAATATACTTTTTATTTATAAAAAAAAGTGGAGAAGAATTACATATTTTTTATATAAGAATTTCAATAACTTTTTGGTAATGTAATCCAATAAGCCGATGAATTTTCGATAACTTAAAATGTTTTATTATTTAATAATGTAAAAAATAATATCGATTACATTACATTTTTTACTCTTTTAAACTCTTTTAATATAAAAAAAAATCGATAAAATTTTCGATAACTGCATATATGCTTTCGTATAATTTTCTCGATAATTTCATTCCCTTTTAAATCTTTTTGTGACATAATCTAAAAAAAATATATGAAATTTTCGATAACTTAAAATTTGTTAATTTTTTTAATTTTTTTAACAAATAATATCTATAACCTTATACTTTCTTAATCTTTTTTGATGTAATTTAATCTACACAAAAATCGATAACTTTATGTATGTTTTCGTATAATTTTTCAGTTAAAATTTTCTATTTATAAAAAATACGATAATTTTTGATAAAATTTTTTTTTTTTTTTTTTTGTTTGTATTTGTTTTAAATTTTTCTTCTATTTATCACCCTATAAAAACTTAGTTCCCCGTTTAATTCGTTTGTCGTTTTTTTTTGCCATTTTGTGTGATAATGTGTGTGGTGTCTCTGTATTTCTGCTGTAAAGTCCCTTTTTATGAAAATTTTTGCAACTTATCGCTCATTCTCGCGTTAGTTTGTGTGCGTGTGTGTATGTGGTTTTTGCTATTATTTGTTCTTGTTCTTCTCGTTCTTGTTGTTGTTGTTTTTTTATTTTTATTTTTATTTTTTTTATTATTAATTTGGTTCCATGTCCTCAATACTATTTTGCTGTGACTGCTGCTTGTGCTGTTACCATTATTATTGTTTTTTCCGTTTTTTTTTGTATTTGTTTTATTGTTATTGTTGTTGTTGCTATGATGCTGCTGCTAATGTATTTTGTTGTTGTTGTCGTTGTTAGTTTTGTTTTTATTGCAGTTGCAAGTCTGTTTCTCTATACTGCACCCTAGTTTTTCATCTATTTTTCTGTGTTTTTGTGCCTTCATTTCTATATTTTTCCCCCTTTTTTTTTTTTGGTAAATTTGTATTTGTATGTACATGTGTTTGTTTGCCACAATGGCAACAACAACAATAAAAAAATATATAGTTTCTGTTGTTGTTGCTGTTGTTTTTAATATTAAAAGAACAAAGTTTTGCGTTGCATTTTCACTGCATTAGCTCGTTAATAAATATATGGAACGTGTTATGCGGCTGCTGCTGCTTCTTCTTTTCCATTTCAAAACAATATTTTGTTTTTAATTCCTTTAAAATTAAAAATAAAAATTAAAATATGTTTTTAAATAAGGGCGTGGCTGGCTAAAGATGCTCAAACGAAAGGTCATTTGAATTGAATTTTATAAATGGAGAGGTGGGAGGCAAATAAATGGAATTAAAGTCAGGTGTTTATGCTCTATTTTATGCCTCTACCATTTGAATTCCGTGTAAATGAAGCAGAAATAAGGGCATGGAATTTAATTTTAATGTTTGAAAGTCAATTAATTTCAAAATGATTGCATCTATAGAGGCACGCGGACCTACAGTTTAAAGTCGACTCCGAACGACAGATTTTTTTTAGAAACTTTTCATGGCATTTTTATTTACTCTCAGAGTTTTTGCCAGAAATCTGCTGAGAGGAAGTCGCCGAAAAAATATTTTTCATATTTCGTTTTTGATGTCTGACCGGGGATTCGAACCCTGGCCTTTCGTCTAATAAGCCAACACACTACCTACTAGACTACGACAACTAGGTTGCTATGGCCAACGAATTAAGCTTCCTAGTAAAACAATTTTACAATATCGAAATTATCTGTAAGTTTATCGGAATACTCTATTCCCTGTAAACATATAGGGGATTGTGAGCTCCATACCAGCCTTGGCTACCTTATCAGCAATGCAATGCCAACGATATTTCCACATGCTGCAAGCCATACTAGAGTTAATTGACGTAGTATCTCTGAGAAGTCCTCGAACGCCTTAACAGAATAGTAGCTGTCCATAGTCGAGATTGGATCAGAATTTAACTGCATTGAGCCATAGCCGCCACAATTGTTATGGCCTAATGGTATTTAAATTCTTTTAAATTATCGTAAAAAGATTGTTTACTTCTACCGTAGAAATTAAACAAAACATTTCTGAATTTAATTAAAAAATTAGAATTTTTTTCTTTGATCATTCAAACAAAGCTTTGAGTTTCAAACGGAAGTATAGTTTTTGGCAACCCACACAAAAGCCTTTCCTTTAGCGAACAAAAAGCAAAGTCCTTTGATTTCTTTCGGAGTCACAAGTATGCACAAAAACCCATTCAGCCTGTATGTCTGTCTGTCTGTCTGTTTGGCGCATACACAATAAATATTTTATTTCATGATGTATGTACTGCGTATACAATGAGTGCCTATTTTAAGGCAAAAAAACCTAGGTAAACACTTTTAATTCATACGCCATTATTTTCTATCACAATAAAGCGAATGAATTTATGCAAAACCGCAGGTTCATTTTGAACAGATTAAAAAGCTCCTCTCCACTTGAGTTTATTAATAAAACAACATAGAGAGAGAGGGATGGAGAGATTTAGATGAAAGAGTCATTTCAAACGTTTGACACTAGCGTATGAACTATTTATGGTTTTTGTGGTTGAGCATTGAAATACAAAAAGATGGAAAAAAAAATGTTTAAGACACACACTCAAAGGAATTCATTCTTTAAAAATGAACCAAATTTAAAAGCAAAGGAAAATGAACATTTTACCGCTGAAAAAATTTTTTAATCAAAGAAAAAAGTTATCATTTTCTTCTCCTAAGGATGCTGTAGTCTAGTAGGTAGTGTGTTGGCTTATTAGACGTGAGCCC